>SJYT01011355.1:8414-40326 GCA_006410635.1 Cephalophus harveyi
GGTGTTGGAGAAGACTCTTGAGAGTCCCTTGGACTGCAAGGAGATCCAACCAGTCCATTCTGAAGGAGATCAGCCCTGGGATTTCTTTGGAAGGAATGATGCTAAAGCTGAAAGTCCAGGACTTTGGCCACCTCATGCGAAGAGTTGACTCATTGGAAAAGACTCTGATGCTGGGAGGGATTGGGGGCAGGAGGAGAAGGGGATGACCAAGGATGACATGGCTAGATGGCATCACGGACTCGATGGACGTGAATCTGAGTGAACTCTGGGAGTTGGTGATGGACAGGGAGGCCTGGCGTGCTGCGATTCATGGGGTCGCAAAGAGTCGGACACGACTGAGCAACTGAACTGAACTGAATGTACATAGAGAGTGGTATGCTACTCTTTCTTTATCCCAGTTATATCTGTGGTCCTACAGTGATCTGTTACTGTAGCTTAGATGCTCAAAGACATTCTCTGCAGTAGACAGGAGGCTGTTGGAAAAGAAAGAAAAATCAGGAAAAGTCAGAAGTCAGCTTGTTTTTCAGTATCCTTTATATCTAAGTGACAGAACCTAGCCAGTTTACGTAAAAAGAGATTTCTTCTCCTCCCCCCGGCCCTTGACACATAATTAAAATCTTTAGGAATGGATGGATTCAAGGCACAAGCCATGGAGTCAACATTACCTTTTTTCACTTCGTGTCTCTGATTTTCTTTATAATTTGGCTTCTTTACCTTCTGTACTGGACAGTTTCCATTATGCATCTGGGGGAAGGTAATGAACACATTAAAAATGTAGATATTTTTCTTTTAACCCAAGAATGCAAGGGAAGCAAGAACGTAATTCCCATAGTGATCAGCAGAGAAGTCCAAGGAAAACTCTGATTGGCATTTTTTGATTATTTTCCCATCCCTAAGTCAATCAGGGATGTTGGAGTTCTCTGACCAAGTTTGGGTCCTTTGCCCACTCTATGAACTAGGAAGTTGTGTTAAACCTCCAATTCCCCAAAACACATGGAATGGAGACAGGGTGGATTCCTCAAGTGGAAGATACTGGTGTTACAATATAGTTTTAAAAAGTTAAAAATCTGGTGTAGATATGTAAATAGTTATGTGTAAAGATTTATTCTACACACTAATCAGGGCTTCTCTGGTGGCTCAGTGGTAAAGAACCCTCCTCCCAGTGCAGGGCACCCAGGTTCAATCCCTCGGTTGGAAAGATCCTCTAGAGAAGGAAATGGCAACCCATTCCAATATTCTTGGCTGGAAAATCCCATGGGCAAAGGAGCTTGGTGGGCTACAGTCCATGGGATTGCCAAAGAGTCAGACACAACTTAGCAACTGAACACCACACTAATCAGTGATGAGCTAAGATAGAAGTTATAACACATTCAAAAAAGATGGAAATGAATGTGCATATGGAGTTAAAACTCTTTTTTCCCCCGCAAGGTTGGGAGAGTTGGGAAGAAGTTAATTGAATCTCTACAGGACAAGATTAGAGACAAGAATTACTTTGTCTTACTACAAGTTATCTACAATTCACAGAATTATAAAATAACTCCCACAGAATCAGAATCTGATAACCCAGAGTTTTGTCTAGAATCTATTTGCATAGTTTTCAAATGGAAGCACAAATATTTTTCCTTCACTGGAAAGACAAACAGCATGAGTTCACTAAACAAGGGATGCAGCATCTGAGGCAGAAATATTTCTCCTCTTAATTCCAGGTGGTACCAGCAGAGAGCTTACCAGAGCTCAGTTGTAGTAGATGATCTATTGGGTCCTTGAAACAGGTCTGTGCCTCAGTTGTCTCTGTCCTCTGGACCCACCTCATGAGAAATGTCTATTAAGTGGGTGGAATGAATATTGAAAAGGGCACCTGCTGTGTGGACTTCCTCTGGAACAATAGAAAAGCCCCCTAGAGCCATCCTAGAGCTCTTACTTTTCAGCTATTGGAAAAGCCTTGTAACTGTACTACTATAAAATAGATCACGTATGGTGATGGTGCCTACAGAGATGTAGAACAATCATTGTTCTTCAGTTGCTCTTTGCAACCCCATGAACTGAAGCAGGCTGGGCTTCCCTGTCTATCACAATCTCCCAGAGTTTGCTCAAACTCATGTCCACTGAATCAGTGATGCCATCCAAACTTCTCATCCTCTGTTGTTGCTTTTGGATTATTATTATTGTGCCATTATATTAATAATATATTAATATTAATAACTACATTAAAAGATGATTGCAACTGTTTGGGGTTTGTATTAAGATTGTGTTGAATACAAGGAAATGTAACTTCCAAGCCTGATGAAGAAGATGTTTCCAGGGGATCCCGTCCCCTCCCAACTAATAAGATATGTATTCACTAGGAAATTAGGCTGCTGCTAGGCCCACCCTCAAAGAAAAGCATAAACCCAATAGGAGATAATAGCTAAAAACACATTCGGTACAAGAGAAGATAAACAATTGCAGAGTCCGCATGGCAGCCTGAAAGACAAGTAGTGTATGAGCTGCAGGCCCAACAGTCAAATCAGTTTCACATCGTTTGTTTTGACATTGATTTTTCAAGCTAATCACCTCTTGATTGTGGCCCCATAGGAACAAGAGATTTTAAGACAGTCAACCGGTATACTAGTTATCCATAGGAGAGGATAGAATTGACTCTGTCTTTAGGTACACCGAGTAGCTTCATTCTCATCACTCAGGTGTATGAATCAACGTGACTCTTGGAAAAAGTGGGATCAGGAGCTCTGTCATGAGAGCTATAGCCAGTTGGAGGGACATAGTCTAATAGCCTAGCACAGTCAAAAGTAAAACAATGTTATTTCTCTTAACTAGTGAATTGATAAAATATGTGTAGTTATTACCCTAAACACTTGCATGTCCTTCTGGGGATAACATATGTATTTAATTGTATCCCTTTAGAAGATTCACTTAGTATAAAATAAAAAGACAGCTCTGATTAAGGTAGGGTTCTTCACAATTACATGCAGAGCTATAAAAGTAGAAGGAAGGATAAATTTGACTAAAAAAAGTTAGGAAATTTCAGACTCTCAGAAGGAAATGTGAGTGAGTGAGTGAAAATTGCTCAGTCGTGTGTGACTCTTTGTCACACCAAGCCTGCCAGGTTCCTCTGTCCATGAAATTCTTCAGGCAAGAATACTGGAGTGAGTTGCCATTTCTTTCTTCAAGGGAAATACAGGGATATTTCAAAGGCTGGTGCTTTCGAACCCAAGTCATGCTGACACATCTAGAAGCTGAGGTGTGATCTTCATGCTCAGGCTGATTTCCAACGAAAAGAAGCTGAAACCTAGATCATGCCTTGCTCTCTCCCTCCACAGCGCCCTCCCGTGACCAAGAGCATTCTTCTTCCCTAAACCAAGGTGACCTCAATGGAAACCTTTCTTTCCTCTTTTCCAAGTTATTTAAAAAGAAATAAATAAGTAGCCAAAAGCCAACCCAGAGAGGAAAACCTATTGGAAAGAAAGGATGCTGGCTCATTCATTGTCGCCCTGTGTGGGCGGTAGACGGATGGATGCTGCAACCTGGGCCCACGCATTTGTTAACTGGGGAAAGAATTAACTGTGGTGATGTTTTTGACTCCTAAATGCAACTGCTCTGCAGTGTGCCAAGTGTTCACATAGAAAATCAGCAAACTCCAGGGAGCCGGGGAGGGGGAGGGAGACTTGGAAAAATTGAATATTGGAGTTTTTGGAGTAGGTTGAGAGGTAACAGGAGGGGGAAGATTTCATCTCTGAGGTGGTCCCATTTTAAATATGTTTTAGCCTTCTTACAGAAAGTGGCTCTCTGTATACGTTTACACACCCGCCTGCCAGCCAGGGCTCCCTGGCCTCCTCTGCCACCCTCCTTTTAAAGCAACAGCTGCTCATTCATGGGACTATGCAAACACCTGGGCTCCTTGGCTCTGCTCGTGTATGTGTGTGTGTGTGTGTGAGAGAGAGAGAGAGAGAGAGAGGAAGAGAAAGCAGTTTATGAGCTTTGTGGAATTAAGAGTTGTAGTCAGCCTTAGAAGATGCCAGGAGGAAAGGCGGAGAGAGCTGGTCAATAGTGCCTTCTCAGCAGAAGAGAGGGGAGCAAGAGATTGTCTCAAACCCATGATTTCACTGAACTCACTGAAAGCAAGACTAAAATATGTTTGTCTGGAAGATCCTGAAGCTTTACTGCAACACTGTAGCAACGGCACACAGAATCCGGACCCAGGAGTCAGATGCCCCTGGCTTTGAGTCCCTTCTCTGCCCTGTGAGCTCTGTGTGCTCTTGGGTAAATTGTCTAATCAGTCTCAGGGAAAACTGCATCATCTGTGACATGGAGACACAGAATCTCTACCTCATGAGATTCTTGGAAAGATTAGAGTGTAAATTAGGATTGCAACCTAGGTTTAGTGAGCTCATTGAAAGCAAGCATTAGCTCTCATATTAGGTAATGTGTTAGGCTGACTTATTCTTTATAGCATACCAGTTGTTATAATGTCATAAAATAATGCTATGGAATAGGATTTCTAATTCTTGAGGAATTAAGAATATCTCACTGTCATCTGAAGGAAAAAGTTCTCCTTAAGACAATTATGCCTGTTTTCTAGTTTCTTTCACCTATAGACAGCCATGATACAACACTTCAATGTATTGTTTGTATTCTACATTGACTCAAAAGTTATACTAAAGCTCATAGTGAATAAAAGAGTAATGTGAATACAGAATTACTAAATCCAACATGGTGCAGTTTGTTATTATTTTGCTTTTATTTTGTAGAACACGGGGCGGTTCAACAGAGGTGTTTCGCAGGTGTTTGGTGACAAGCCAGTGAGCTCAAATGGAAGATGGATGGGTTAGTTTGGCTTTTCAGACCCCAAAGCAACGTGGACTTGGCAAAGAGTAGGAGCCACCATTAAAACAATCCATTTTTTCAGAGGTGACGCATTGTGTCATTTGTTAATGTCTTCCAGTTTGGAGGAAAATGTAAAGAAACTCTCTGGAAGATGTTTTGAAGTTTAATTAAAAAGCAGTTTGAAAACATGTCCCTTGTGCTTTGCCCTGGTCAATGTGCGTGTATCAGGAACTTACACAGAGATGTGAATGTTCTCATCCTGATGCTGTGTAGCTCTAGTTGGGAACTGTGTCCATTAATCTTCTGACAACACAGCAGTGGGCCTCTTTGTGCGCGACTGGGCCCTGTGGGTAACTTCTGTGCGGTGTATTCATGGGACAAATACCTGATATTTTAAATTCTCCTCCCTTCCTCTGGGAGGTTGCTGCATACTCAACACAAACCCTTGCTTCTTGTACTTTCAAGGCTGGAAATTTTTCCTATTAGGCAGAAGCTGAAAAACAAAGCACATCCTGGTGAACAGTTGATAACTTGGAGCAGTTAGTCATTCTCTGAGCTTCTTGCTATTGAAATAAGAGAATGGCATGGCACAGGAACCTGAAATACTCAAAACTTTGATTTACCTCCTGCCTCTTTGCTTAACTCTGCTTTTTAGTCTATTCGTCCTGAAACTGAAAGAACTTTTAAATTCTGTTCAAGGCATATTTCTTGAGCACCTGCTATGTACTAAGGCAGTGTACTAATGCAGTACATCAGTGGTATATTGGCTAAGACAAGGTTCCTGTCCTCAAGAAGTTCACAAAATAATTAGTGAAGTAACACTGGCAACTTTGAAGAAATAGTGCTTCTCTTAAAGGATTGACTCAAGACACATAATAATTCACTGAAGTAATATTTTCAGCCTTTGGAATCTTCATCGCTACTGATGTTTAATACCTCCTCTGAGTTGTTCAGTTGAGTCCTTACGAGGAATTTAGCATGTGGTCATGTTTTGCTAACTGTATAATAGAATCTTTGATAGTAGTCTTACTCTTAACACCTTCTGGGTTATTAAATAAAAGGAAGTGGCCAACATTTGTGCGTGGAATGTCTTTTAACCTTTGTTTAAGGAAGAAATGATGGCGCTACTGGGAATACTTCCTGGGAACACTTAGATCTCTCAATAAAAGTGCATGCCACAGAAGATGAACCCTCCGAATTTCGACATATTTCTCTGTCCACAGCTGGTTCTGTTTTCCCAATGGACTTTGTGGCCAATGGGAAAAATAGCAGTTAAACTGTAAGGTACTCTAGAATCAAGCTCTAAATTATTCTAAAGTTAATGCCCTGTGATGGTCTAAGTATTTCAGAATTTCTTACAAAAGGCATTAGCTTTGTTCTTTAAGCACTTTGGGCATCATTTAAAACCATATTTCAGAACTTTCTTAAATGACTTGACTATGAGATAAAACTAAAGTAATAGTTAACTTTGTGCTTCTGGTTGGGTCCACTATACATGGTATATTAAAGAACTTTTTGAATTTTAAAAAGATTCCTTCCCTTTGTCCTTGTATGGTAGTTATAGAAAGTTAAAGAGCTACTTTGCTCAATAGGTACTAAGGTTAGGTAATTGGAAGTTAAAATTAAACTCTTAACCATCAAGGTATGTGATTATGCTTTCTCCTAAGAAAAGCCTCAATTTCTCTATATTTCACAGATTGATGCTACCTCCATTCCCAACTAATTTTTGTAACAAGAAAGGGAGATACCAATAATGATTTTATAATATTTTCAGAACCAATAATGTCTACACTGATTTGGGTTCATCCCTTAATGTAGTCCTGCATCTGTTTTACAACAATGACTAAGAAAACAGAGAGGAAAGGAATAAGGTCTTCACACATAAGTTCTACTCTTGTCTTTTGTAATTGGACTCCCCAATGTCCATAAATGTGTATTAGGAGTCTAATTAAATATCAAATTTCTGCCTGAATAAAATTTGAGGAAGGCAGTAGCAAGTTAGTAAATTAGGTTTCGTTTTTTAATTTCTGAATACTTAGTCCAATTTGCTTTTATTTAAAACATTACTTAGGTCAAGTGTGAACCATGTTCACTTAGACTGTAATTTGCTAAGACTTTATTTACATTCAAACACTTATTAGCCTAAATTATATATTTCAATTTTTCTTTCATAGGAAATAATACATCAAAAAATGACTTTTTTCCACCAGAGGAATTTTTTGCTTCTTTCATCATCCCATTCCATCCCTTATGCTGTGATTTTACTCCTTATCACTGCCTGAAGACCGAAGATATGACTGAAGGTAATAAATGCATTAATAATATTTTGGTCAGAACTGATAACTATCGATTCTGCTTGTATTTTTCAGGAATAGACTATTTGTGAAGAAAAGCTTGAAGATGACTTGAATCTGATGTTTCCTTGCCGTAACGTCCACGTATTTACCAAAAAAGTGTTTAAAAAACACTTTTCATGTGAATAACATAAGGATTTGGTGCAGTCTTAAGATTTAGAGTTTCAGACAGAATTTTGAAAAAGTTTGATTATATCTGATTTTAAGACTTTCCAAGCTAGTTGCTTTATACAGGTTTAGCGTATTGGTCTTAACGTCTGCATATTCCTTACAAATATCCAACAAATTCATAATTGAAGATAAGCACAAATTCTTTTGTTTGCTTACTAACATGTGTTCAACATTTTTTTTTTAATTTTCAAAAAATTTTTAAAGATTTATTTTGGATGTGGACCATTTTAAAAGTCTTTGTTGAATTTGTTACAATACTGCTTCTGTTTTATGTTTTGGTATTTTGGCCACGAGGGATGTGGGACTTTAGCTCACCAGTCAGGTATCGAACATGCACCCCTTGCATTGGAAGGCAAAGTCTTAACCACTGGACCACCAGGGAAGTCCTTGGTTCAACATTCTTACCCAAAATAGTAAGATGGGTCCTGTTTTGAAGGCTGTGAGCCTCAAGTGAAATTATGAATAAGTTCAGTGTTAGAATATTCCTCCCAGAAACATTATCCTACTCATATCCAGCTCAGACTAATCTCTCCCTATGTGGTTTTCCCCGTTTGTAAAAGTTCTTAGAATTTTGGATTATCTCAGTTTCTTGAATACAGCATTTTAGTTGTTTCATGTACATGTATGTATTCTCTACCCACTGGAGAGAGTGTCTTTGGGGGCATTTAGAACTTTCTGGGTATCCCTCAAACATCTAACAGATTCTTAACGTGATACTGAGCCTAAACAAATGACTCCCTATAGGACTTTTGTTTTGCTGTGTTGTTTCTTCACTGATGAGTTCTCAGATGCAAAGAAAAAGATTCTATGGAAAGAATGTATTTGTGTTTTCATTTGAAAATAGAATTAGGAACAACCAAGATGATATGCAAAATGGAAAGGGGATTGCATGCAGTATTACATATGTGCTGTTTGCAACCATGGTCCCTGGAAGTGGGATGTCCCAGGAAAGACATCTTCACCAGTGAAAGCTCTTTGAATTGCCACATATCTATCTCCCAAACCTGAGTCTCTCTTCATTCACTGGTAGAAAGGTTAATCCAGGTAGAATTCTCAAGCAGCTCTTACTATTGACCAATAAGGGCAAGCTCTCTCAAATTAAACCTTACATTGGGTAAAATTACCCCTGGCCTTAAAGTTCCTGACTTCCTCTCTCCCTGTTTTTTAGCTCTGGCTAACTCTCTAGACCACGTTTCTTTAATTTTTTTCTCCTGACTTTTCTCTGCCCTCTCCACTCTTCACTTTGAATTGGATGTACTTCATAAAATGATGACTAGATAACTCAGCCATTCCACTGAATTGAACTTAAATATTGGACAAAATAATTAAAACCACGTTTTAAGTGGTTTTAAACTAAAAGCTAATGTGAAAATGTTGGAATTTGTACCAATATAAACATATTAAACTTAAGACCATATTCAAATACAGTTAAAAATTACATCATGTTCCTTCTACTAGAAATCTTAAAGGATATATATACATAAAATTCACCTTCTGAGTCATGATGTAATTTAGATTATATTTTATTAGACATTCTTTACAAATTTAAAATACTGCTATTTTTACATGCACAGAGGAAAATCAGTTTGGATAATTATATTTAGGCATTCATTAAGATCAACCACAAAATAAAGACACTTTATTGTGTCATTTATCAACATACTTGATATGTATATCTAAAGTGCATTATGTTACAAAAAATATAGAAATTCAGCAGCACCAAGATACATTTACAAAATAAATACATCAGTTGACAAAATAAATTATGGTAAATGTGATAATAATAATTGGATTAGCCTTGGCAAAAAAAAAAAATATTCACAATAACCAATGTGCAGTTTCATAGAGCAATGGGGGAGACAGTTTTATTCCAATGCATTTACAATATTTACAGACAATAAATATTTCTAATACTTTCCACATGTTCATTATTACAGAATCCTGCAATACGTCTTCTGAAGGTCTCTGCTGAAAAATTCAATGCCTCCTGCAAAGAGAAAGAAGCAAAAACAGAAGAGGAGAAAACAGGTTAATTTTCCTTGCAAATGAAGAGACATAAAATAAAGATGTAAATTAAGGAACACAGAAACACAATGAAAACTGATTCAGGGGACTTCTTGTAAATATCTTTCCCAAAAGGTGCCTGTGGGATCTACCCAACTCTCCAGAACCCTCTGCTACAGGCAGGCTCTTTAATCTGATCTAATGATCAATGTAATACAGAAAGGAAAATGGGTCTGCATTTCTAATTATACTCTGTCAGGAAAAGGAGACCCTTTGAGAATTTTCCAAAGCTGCTAACTGGCAAGTTTAGGAAGAGGAGGGACACATCTGAGAATTCAGAATAAGGCCAGGTTGTGTTATCCATCATTAAATACACCTTGCTTAGAAGTTTATTCCCCAGGGATGTCCAACAGAGGTGATGCAAAGGTTGCTTATTCTTTTCAGGTTCTCATTTGACCAATCTCTCACTCAGATTAATGTGCTGTTGTGAGGGTTGAATGTGTGATCTGGGGTAAATGTTAGAAGGATGAGTAATTAAAGTATATTTGGCTGATGATTTGAGGATGAGGATGAGGATATCTGTCCTTCTTTAGCTGTTCTTAAATACTAATGAATAAAATTATTTTTGGATTCTTGTTTTTTGAAGCCAAAACTAAGATAGAATTGCTGCTAGTTTTTTGACTGGATCTTACGTTAGAAATTGGGAAAGCCTATTTGAAATTAGAGAATAGGAATCTATTAATTCAAAAGTACAAAATAGCAATATTTCACATTACTGTGTTTGTTTTATTACCCAGAATAAGTTTCCACTTGGGACTGACATGGTTTCTAACCCTTCTAAGCACTATAATGACAGTATTTTCAGATGTGTGCGTTTAGTTGTTCAGTTGTGTCCACTTCTTTGTGACCCCATGGACTGTAGCTTCCCAGGCTCCTCTGTCCATGGAATTCTCCAGGCAAGAACACTGGAGTGGAGAAGCCATCTCCTTCTCCAGGGGATCTTCCTGGCCCAGGGATTGAACCCGGGTCTCCTACATTGCTGGCAGACTCTTTCCGTCTAAGGCACCAAGGAAGCCCATTTTAAGACTAGTGACTTTTTCTCTGCTTCTCTCTCTGCTTTTTTCTTCTCTCTGTGTGGTCTATTTTGGGGAAAACCTACTGGTGTCAAAGAAACCAACTATGGAACAACTAGGAACAACAGCTACGGAATGGAAGCAGCTGGCTGCATCACTGCATTAACAGCCAGAATTTTACATGTCAGACCTGCATGATTGTGTGACCTACCCAAAAGCAAACTCTTGACCATTTATGAATTTTATGTGCAGCTTGAAGAATGAAAAGCAAGTTTAGCATTTAGAGTGTTTTAACGTCTTAAGGAATCGACCTCTTCAAGAATTTTGTTTGGAATGAGAAAACAGCTTCTAGTAACAGAGGAAAAAAATAGTTTACTATTAAACTTTTTAAATGGTGGGCAGATATGAACGGATGTTATGAATAAAGTCTGAAAGGCAACTGTCAAACTCAATCATTTGGGTATTGTATTGATTGTAAAATGTTTTGGTACTAAATGGCATCTAGTGAATTGTATTTAAGAGTAACACAAGCAAGGAGGGAATGAATAGCCTCTTGAACAATTTATTCCTCAGAAGGGAAGAAAAAGGAAATACATTAAAGGACCAAGGAAAAGATCTTTTAATTATATTTCACCCTGCCCAGCCAGTTTTGTTTGTTATCCTTCCTTCTGATTTCCCTTTGACAAAGGCACATAGTGGGGTAGTCAGATAAAATATATACCATGACCTAAATGTATATGTATAAGCATATTACATATGTGAGTATGACAACACTCTACAGCTCATCTGAGTGCGGAAAAGCTTTCATATTTTTTTTACATCAGTGTTTACCAAGGTAAATTATATGAGTTCCACTTTATCTGGACATTTCATGTGCAACATCAAAAATTCTAAAATATAATTTCTAAAATTTAAAGCTGTTTATTTTCCACTGAATGGTTCATGTAAGAGGATCCATACAGTGTAGGCTCAATAGTTTCTCTTAAGAAACACCACCACTATTACATATTGTAATAAAGTTCATGCTTGCCATATCATTAGATCTCTGAGCTCATCGCATTAATGCAAGGAGATCGAAGAGAGGATGTTAATAAAAGGTGAGTTGCTTATAAAACTTTAAAATGGTTATTCTGAAAAGATTCTATCTGGATAACAAAATTTGCATGGTCCCATATGTTCTCATCAGTACACTCCTGAATTCCCCGACTCTTGCCTACACCTCTGTTGGATTGTATTGAGAGAATGCCAACATTTGGCTGCCAAACATAAAGTGCTTTCCATGAACATCTCTCAGAACCAGGGAACAGAAAGGAGAGGCAGAAGCATTCTAGTTCTTTCTGTCATAGGTCTGGATTTGATTGGGCACTGCCTAGTTTTTAGTAAATCTACTTTAACTTAGAGACAGTTAGGGGACATGAACTGACAAGGGCTGACTTTCAATTCTCCAGATACTTAAGCGCATTGCAAATTTTAACTGAATAGAATTCATTGAAACATATTTCTACTTCTGTTTATGTATGTATACAAAATGGATAAAAGTAGATTTTGGCAATAAAGCCCCTGAATTAGTTATAAATATGTACAATTAGGGTCATATCTAAAAATACACTGAATGTGTGCATTAAGCCAAGATTTATTGTTTGTTATCCCTTATATATCCATTAGATATTTGCAGATTAGATCACTCATTGGGCTAAAGACTCTTCTAGTGCCACTGTCCATTGATTACTGCTTAAGCTGCACTACTTAGCCAATGTCATTATCATTTTATATGCTTTTGAATGATGGGTTTTGTCAATCTAACTCAAATATCCCCTTTGAAACATCACTCTGTTATCCAGTCTTTACCAGTCAGAGGAAAGGACTGGAGAAGTGATAGGGGACTCCTTAAATAGCAAGATCATTAGCTGCATAGAATGCATCCTGTGTTGTTTCCCCCTTCCTTTTAAACCCCACAGAAGGGCTGTACTGGAAAGTAAAAAATGAAAAGATCCCATCAGTGGAAATGCAGAGGTAAAGAGCAGCACCAGCACAGTGCTGGCCTCAGAGTCAAGAAAGGAATAAAGCCAGTTTTGAGGACCACCACTCCCCGTTGCCAGGTCTGCTCAGTTGCTTTAGCTGTGGAAGGCTTTGGTTTTCAAATCGTATTCTAAAATGAGATGAATACTTACCCCCTTTTTGCCTCATAGAAACACACAGATAGAGAGATGGATGAATGGATGATAGAGCCAGAATGAAATCTCAAAGCACCGAAACAATAATGAGCTGCAATTTACTGAGTATTTACTCTATGACAGGCATTTAACCCATGTAATCTCATTTAATCTTCACCTGACCCAGTGAGGTTCGCACAAGTACCATCTTCATTTTACAGAAGAGGAAAACTGTCTTAGAAAGACTAAGGTTGTGAACGTCAATAAATTCAGACCCCAAACTTGAACTTAAGGGTGTTTGGCTCCAAAGTCTGTGAATGTGAACAGCTGCGAGCTAAGGAAAAACAAGCCACATAGACGTGGTTTTATTATTCCTAGTACCTCAACTTTTTAGTGGACAAATAGGTACCTGAGAAAAACTTACATCCTTCCCAATCTTTACTTAGAAATTTTCAGAAATCATGACTTTTGTTTCATGAACTGGTAGAAAACAGAGTTAAATTCAATTAAGTAAATTCAAAGTCTGTGTGTAAAATTTTAAATTTAATCACATGAAAATTAATTTTTAATTAAATAAGCTTAATTGTTCATGGTAGGATATTTTTCTGTAGTGTTTGTAGATCATATTAAAGCCTTCTTCCCCCCGCCCCCACCTTGAAGGGGAAAAAAAAAAAGAAAAAAAGAAAAAAAAAATAAAGTTCGACTAGGTATAAGAGTGGGGGAAATAAATACAGTTCTCTAACAAATGGTTAAAGTGCACAAGCTTCTAAAGCTTGAGAGAAAAGATAAAAGTTGTTAGTAGAGTATTAAAGGATTGGTATTGGGGTTTGCTGGTGGAGAAAGAAGCGAGTGATTAAACCCCTTGTGTGCTGAGGGGCTAGGACATTGCCTGAAGGCAGGCAATATTCTGAGCCATCTTGGTTTTGTAAGCTTTTTAAAGCATGGCGTGATGGACCGAGGCACAGATAGGAGATTCTAGGTCTGTGCAAGCCAGGGTAGAATGGAGTCTCCACACTGTACTTGGGGCACCGAGGAGGGGCTCGGGGCCGGGAAGCTGGTTACCGTGAGTTGAGCTCCAGCGATGTTGCGGAGATGTCAGACAGGTAGTCCTCTTCCAGGCCAGCCCCAGCCACGCCCGAGGTCAGCCAGGCCGACCTAGTCCGCCGTTTCTTCTTCTCCTGCTCCTTGCGTTTCCCAGGCTTGCTTTTCTTTTTCTTGCCGGGCGTCTTCAGCGGCTGCTCCTTGTATGTCTCCACCTTGTTAGTTTCCTGAGTCAGGTATTTGCCCTCATCATCAGACCCAAATCGGACGGGGTGGTTTTTGGTGTTGGGAGCAGGCTTGGAGTTGGGGGACACCTCCGAGGTAGCTCTGATTTCGGCTGTGTGGATTTCCGCGATCAGATGGTGGAGGAAGAAACGACGCCGTAAGTCTTGGATGGACTTCCCCTTGTCATGGAGGAGCTGGTGCTCAGACACAGCCCTTTTGCTGTAAAGAGGAAAGAGCAGGAGAGGAAGAAGACAGTGACAGTTTAATATCTGACCGAGACCACAAAGACGTGGGGAAAGCCTTTGAATGGTCTAGTTGGTCCCACAAGCTAAGCTAGAGGGCTGCAAGCTGGCTGAGCAGGGAAGGGAGGGATGGGAAGGGAAGAGCGGGCCTTTAGGAGGCTCCAGCCCAAGTCTGAGCTGTACTGCTCCCCAGGTCGGTGACCTTGCTGAGAATATGAACATTCTTGGGCCCCTGGGGCCCCATCTTTTTAAAAAAGATCAGATTCTACAATGTCTATGCTCTTTTCTCAATTTAAAATATTAAGCGTCTATGTTTCAAAAATATGGACAGAAACCACTGAGCTTCTTTTCATGGTTTTGGGGAAATAAAGCGTCCTAGTCTGGGAAACAAAAAGGTGGCTGATTTCCCCTAAGTACTCACTCCAGGCATACATGTGCGTGAGCGAGTGTGCATACATGTGCATGAGCGGGCATACATGCACACACACTGATCCCCACTTAAGAAAATAATAATAATATTGAATCTCAAAGAACAGCAAGCTCTACTAGTAAAAGCAAACAAAGTCTGAAGGATGAAGTGAGCTGTGAAGTCTGTCTAGGAGACCACCTGACTAACACACTGAATTTGGACATGATTGATATTAGACTATAGGCTACCAAGAACCTATATATGAAGGCCAACTGTCAGAGCACGCATATTTTTCTGTAAAGTAGTGGGTGGTCTCTTTTAAATGGCTGTCTTTGTGTGTTTAAGTGAGATCATTCTATTTCCTCTGTGCATCATTTTTCTTTTTAATTTAGAATTTCAAACGTATTATCCTTAGGGCTTAATTAAGAAATTCCCTTTTCTATTTGTTCTTTGTCTTAGAAATATCGCTGGGCAAAAATATGAAGTAGTTTTTCTATTAAACAACACTCTAATGAAAATAGAGTGAAAAAAATAATTTTCTATCAGTCTTTTTAGATGACACCCTGACTCTTGCTTAAATGTCCATTCATGTATTCTTTTATTATTCTGTATGTATTAACCAAATTTAAGGATTACATACATGAAGCAGTCATATTATATCTGCTATAACCACACTTAACATAACTTGAATTTCTACCATTGAAATAACATGAGATAAATGAGCCTCCAAAGTGGCTCATTTTCAAACGTTTCTGAAGGCATTTCACAGGGCTGGATCCTGTGTATTTTCCCTCCCCAACACAATGATAGATTTATCTGGTCTCTTATTACTTTCATTGTTAAAAGTATCAATCAGCTCTCTTTCAGCATTTCAGTTGTGTGCACTGACTTTAAGCCATTTCTCTCTTCAGAGAAATATGAGAATAAACAAAACTCTTCATTTTACAGATGGGGAAAGTGAGGTTCAGAGATTAAAGACTTCACACTTGCTACTTCCCTGGTGGCTCAGATGGTAAAGCGTCTGTCTACAATTCGGGAGACCTGGGTTTGATCCCTGGGTTGGGAAAATTCCATGGAGAAGGGAAATAGCAACCCACTCCAGTCCTCTTGCCTAGAAAATCCCTTGGACGGAGGAGCCTGGTGTCCATGGGGTTGCAAAGAGTCAGACACGACTGAGCTACTTCACTTCACATGATAACAGGCAGAACCAGGGCACTCCAAAGATGATGTCTTCTGATTCTAAAACCAAGATTGTTTTCCAACTTCCCCAACCCTTTCTCTTACTGAAGCGTATGTTGAGGAAACTAGAAGGGAAGGGCATAGAATAAAGAGTCTGTGTTGGGAACCATGGCAATGGGCAAATGGACAGCAATTTATCCACTTCCTAGAAGACTGAGCTTGTTGTCCCAAGTACATTTTCATCACCAAAATGAAGAACCAGGATTCCTAGGGTCTGGATTATCACTGAGGGAACAACAGATTGTCTAGTTATATTGTGAGTCCAAGAAGAGGAAACCACGGAAACTGTCATTATTTCTCAGACCTTATAGCCAGAATACCAGCTCTCTTTCAGCATTTAGGTTGTGTGCACTGACTTTAAGCCATGTAGCTTGTGCAAAAAAGACATGACTTAATGGAAAGGAATTTAACAGGAGCCTGGTTTAAATGAGGCATGAAGGAGTCTCTCTTCCTTTTGGAAGGTGCCACATGTGACCAGATTAAAATTCACTTACTTTGTGGCAATAGTTAGTATCCTGGAAACTTTTAATGACCTACATGGAAGCTTTGCTACAATAGATTTATATAGTCTAATAACGGTTTTAAAGAACAGGACTGATACACTTACATGTTTCATAAGTATTACACTTTCATAGTATCTCTTAGCAAAATGTCAAGCTAAAAAGAAGTTCTTACACATGATCATTTTGACTATTTGGAGCTTTTATTACTTTCTCAATTCCTGGCAGATAGCCACTCATCTGTATTGCTCTCCAAATGTATAACACAGCCCATTCTAGCTTACCCTGAAGCCAGACTTTTAATAGTTGGTCTGTTCTAATCAAGTCTCCATTGCTCATGCTTTCTCTGACTGGCATATATGCCTGTCATCCTGGCTGGCCTGTCAAGTGTGAGTCACAGTGCCTTCTTAGCTCGGGCACTGCACTTTCCCAGGATGGTTCTCATGGGAAATGGAGTAAGCATTCTCTCCTTCTGTTTTACAAAAAGCCTACAATATGGTACAACTTTGTCTAGTTTAAAATAGTACATCTCTTGCTGAGGTACAAAGCTTCATTCTGCCTTTTGGGGGTAATTATTAATATAGTAGAAAACACAGATTTTCTTAAATGCCAAATCTGAAATGCTGTAGCATAATTTACTTACTAGTTCAAAGACTTCTGCATTCAAAATATTGTGAAGAATAGCTTTCTGGTTGAGCAACTGCATTAGAAGATCAGGAATAGCACAGTATCTATACTGTCAACAAGAAATCAGGTCCATGGAGTGTTCTATTTATTTTCCAAATAAGACATTAACTGAGCCAAGAGTAAATGACTAGCATGTACAAACTAGATGTACACAGGTGGCGGGCAATTCCTTCCAAGAGGGAGGCTTTCACTTTAGATAATTCTGAAGTACTTAAGTTGTAAATATGGCCTCAATAATAGTCTGTTACTTTATATATCTATATACATTATATAGCACAATGGTCCACATGGCATTTATTACATCCCCAACATGGAAAAACAAGTGTCCTATGTTCATGGTTTCCTTTGATTATTATTTTAAAAAATGAAAAAATGTGAAGGAAATGTGTAACCTCTAAATTCAGTCAAAATATAGCTTTTCTGTCTTTAAAAATCACTCTCTAGGGAGTTTTTGGGGAAGAAGATTAAATTTCTAAGGAGCTCTCAAGGAACACAGGGAATAGCTGGAGTGATGGGAATTCCTTTTTTCAGCACAGGAAGAGGCAACATGCTCATGCTGATGCTAGGCTCCTAAGAGGAAGGAGTCTGGGTTTGAGAAGAAAAGTTCTGTGGTCCATGGAAGAGTCAGGGTCAGGGTGTTAGAGTTAAGATGACTCATCAGAAGTCCCTTCCAACCCAAATGACTCAGTCAGAAGTTATGCTTTTCATTAAGTGGAAGAGACCCAGTCTGGTTCCTAAGCACATCAGTCAGTGATGTTTTAGGTTTCTGAATCTGCTGGGGTTCTCTCTCTAACTAAAACACAGAGACTGTCACCTGCCGAAAGCCCTGTTCATCTGGACGAGAACGTCCATAGGTCTCCAATTAGTGGCTCAGATAGTAAAGAATCCATCCGCCTGCAATCCAGGAGAACCAGGTTTGATCACTGGGTCGGGAAGATCCCCTGGAGATCTTCAACCTGGCAACCTACTCCAGTATTCATGTGTAGGAAATCCCATGGACAGAGGAGCCTGGTGGACTATAGTCCATGGAATCGCAAAGAGTCGGACACGACTGAGGGACTAACACAGCCTCACTGAGTGAAGTCCTTTTAGACTCACAGGTCCAGAAGATTCACAACTTATATTGCCATGGCCTGGGAACTGTTACTGTTGTAGTAGTTTCCTCTCCTTTAAAAGTTAGCCCTTTTTTAGCAAACGTCTAAAGCAGTTTTCCTAATACTTGGTGTGAAAAGTAATTGGGGGGTAATATGATTTGATTATATGTTAAAATTTCTTTTAAGATACTATGCTGATTTATTGTAATAGCAGACTAATGTTTTGTCTAGCACAAAAATGTACTGTTACTTGGCAATAATGCAAAAATAAATGACTTGTTTTCTTTAAAAAAACTCCATTTGGCTGTAATAATTTGATGAAACATGTTTATCTGCTGATGATTTCAGCCTCCATGAAAAACCATGGCTGTAATGTGATGATCTATTAGCCATTAACTATAAGAATGTTTTGTGGTAGTTTTATAACCATCTGCTGAGTGTGAGTGTTTAACTGCAATATTATATTTCACCCACAAACAAAACTATAACAGAGACTCTGGCTGCTAAGTGGTTTCTGATGTGTATTTTGCAAGGTGCAACAATGAAAGAGTTAAAAATAGCTTCTAGAACTTAGCACCATTTTAATGTCAAAACTGTAGATTTAATCATGGTCGATTTACTGTTTCTCAAAAGAGAAAACAGGTATTTCTTAAGCAACTGCAAAGAAAAAAAAAAAATTGGCTCTGTTCCAAGACAGTATTTCTTGGCCAAATAAATACAGTATTTAAGTGTGCTTTTAAATTTTTAGGCTTCATTTATATTTATATATGGATTTTACATAACTGAATTAAATATGAGTCTCAAAATGAGCAAATAATCTGAAGACAATTTCCAGAAATACATCAGCAAAATCTTGATTTGAAGAATACAATGCAGCTTTATCTTCAGTACAATGTTCTACACAATTTGCCTTAGGAGATTCATAATAGATTTTCATTTCAGTGCCAAGGTTCAGACATGTCTAAGATAATTTCATTTAAGGATTTTCTGCTTTAATAATAATAGACCAAAGGCACATATAAAAAGTTGCCTTTTGGTACACCCACGGGAATTTACAAGGAAGCACTAGGAACCTGACTGTAAATATTAGATATTGCTATTTTTATTGTTATTGTAAAAGTTCCCCTTAATTCCTTCACCAGAGGCAAATTCGTCTCAGTTCTCAAACTTTCTGGTTTTCCCATCCTGGACTGAGAGTGCAGCTTAAAGATCACCCAAAGATGGTATTACATACATTCATAAACTGCTGGGTCCGACGGATTATGAAGCTAGTGTTACTTTCCCACTTTTCCAACTTTTCAGTCACACAACATGGTGCCATTTCTCTGGTGTGCTTTGATGTAATGATTAAAGTCAAAATTATCCTTAAAAGAATCACCAAATGAAAATGCCAAGAAAACAGATTTTCAGTCTACAATGCAAATATTTGACTGCAGATTAAAGAGCTGTTAGCAATAATTCCAAGGTGGGGGGAAAAAGTTTCCACACCTAATACTCACTTTGGAATCGAGCACTCTAGCGTTCTTAAACTGTATCAATACCGATATTGGAATTGTGCCATTGCAAAGTTGTTACTACTTCATTATATAATATGCCTACATTATGTAATGTGGTCCATGTTATATGCCTAAAGTTATGTCATTCATAATAAAATTAGATGTAAAGGTTTTGCTTTTCACACAAAACCTGCCACCCACATTCAGTGTGTACGTATACAAGTGCACACACACAGACGTATGCCTCCTGGATACCTCAGCTTCCTGCGAGTTATCTTAAGCTTTTTACAATCCTCAGGGTTTCAGAATCTTCCCAGGTTCTGAAAATAACCCTTTTCTCTGAGTAGAAGAGATTTTGCTAGAGAAGAATCAGTAAATCGCTCCCTCTCATGGAAACCCATGAAAGTTGTCTCTTGCCTGTCTCCCGCTGAGGTTTACCCAGTTCTCCCGCCGGCTTTGAGGACCCGGGCTCAGCTCCGGGCAGGTAGCGGATCTCGCCGCTCTATAATAACCCGGGAGAAGAGCATCCATGACCGCGGAGGGCCCTCGGCAGCGCCCCAGCCTGGTGACCTCTCCCCTTGGCCTCCCCAGCCCTCACCCGGCGCCCTGGGGAGGATCGGGCACTTACAGTCGGCGGCCGAGCTCCTCCACCGAGCGCCCGCAGGAGGGCACCGAGTAGCTCAGCAGGAACACCGCGACGCTCCATTGCTGAACTAGCTTCCACAGCATCGTATCCTCTCGCTCTGGGGACCTGCAACGGAGAGGAAAGGGGCCCAAAGTGTCAGTCTGGCACCTCCATCTCCCCGCACAACCCCGCTGCCCCTCTTCAGCCTGCTCTCAGAGAGCTTCTTCAACTTCAAGGGCATCTCCCAAGTTGCAAAAAAAAAACACACACACACACACACACACACAAAAAACACAAAAAAAACCTTTCACTGGAGTCTCCCGGCACTTACTTATTTAGGAATCAGCTACTCCAACTGTGTTTTTTCCAAACCACACAGGCAAAAAAAAGGGACCGAAAAAAGGGGAAGAAAAGAAAAAATCAGATGCGCCTCCTCAGAAATAATAACCGAAATGAAATGGTTTTATATACGTATCGATGATGAGCAACGTGTTTACACGTCTCCCATAGCAATGTCTAATTAATCTGGCCGGCAGTATCCGGGGTTCGGGGAGCAGGGCTAACTCCTTCCTAAAAAACAGAAGGAAGTTTCCCGCTCCGAAGTCAGCTTCTTTGCGAACTAGTCTGGCTTGTTCCAGAGCCACTTGTAGCGAGACCCGCATATATATACCTAGCTGTCTGTCTACCTCCTCTGGTGGGCTGGTTGCTTCCGGAAAGTTGACTCCACACACCCTGAGAACAAGTTTTCAGCGCGTGTGTCGTCGATCAGGAGAGCCAGGTGGCGGCGAGGGCGGGTTACCAGCGGCGCGGAGGGGCGGCGGCGGCCCCGCTTCACGGCCGGGGAGGCATGCTGGCCGGGCGGTGCAGGTTGGAAGCGAGTTGAAAGCCGAGCTGGGCAATGTTCACACGCTCTCAGGGAAACCTGCCGGAGAAGTGAGCGAGTCGCAAAGAGGTGGCGCCCTAGGAACGCGCGCGGGCCGAGAGAGGGCGCGGGCGCGCGGGGGGCGGGGGCGGCGACCCGAGCGGGCCCAGCTGGGCCCGAGCGAGCCGAGGGCAGCCCAGAGCTGGGAACGTCCCGCCGGCGGCCGGGCGCCCCTCTCCCACCCCAGCCCCGCCGCCCCCGGCGCTGCCCCGAGCTCGGCCGAGCCCCACCCCGGAGCGCTGGCCCCGCCGCGCCGTCCCGGGACCGGGGGCGGATCCGCACGTTCCCGCCCGGTCCCTCCGGCCCGGGACTCCTCGGCGGGTCAGCCAGCCCAAGTCCCGAGGGCGTGCGGACCGCCAGGGGCAGCCACGACCCCCGGCGCGCAGCTGCAGCCGAGTCCCGCGGGACGCGCGGGCGCCCAGGCCGCCGGGGGCGGTCGGCAAGGAAGGGCCGAGGAGCCGGGGCGGAGAGCCCCGGCGCCCGGCATCCTCGGCGGGGAGGTCGCGGGCCTTGGGCCAGTGCCTTACAGGAGCCCTAAGCCCGCCTGGAGGGCTCGGGAAGCGCGGTGGGAACCCTGCTCCCCGGCCCTTTCCTGGAACAAGCTGAGTGGGGAGCCTTGGCTAAGGATGGGGGAATCCTTCGCTTAGAATGGTAAAAATGGTTCCAGACTTCAGGTCGAGATGGCATTTCTAAGTGTCTCAGCACAGCTGAGGACTTCTGGAGCCCGTCCAAGAAAGCCCGCTCACAGGATGCAGACCCCGTTTTGAATTGCGAAGGGGGACCGACACTTCTGCGGAGCGCACACGACCGTCAGGAGTCGAACCCACCCTTTCCCCGCCGATAACCTACTGTTCCCCGCACCCGCCTCCCGCGTCCCCTGTTACATATTCTAGGATGTCTATCCGTGTCGCTTCAGCCCGCAGAAGCAGCGGGACTGTTGCTCTAAGCCGCTATGCCTCGGAGAAGCGAAGGGAAAGCAGGGGGTTCTTCCTTAAACTGTTGGGCGGGGAAGAAGGACTGCTCTGAATTACCGGGCAGTATCGTCTAGGGAGGGCTTGCAGCGGATGTGAACGCCCGCCCAACGGACTCAATTCTATCTTTCGGAAATGAACCCGAGTGGTTGGGAACCATTCAAGAGATGTTTGTCTTCGAGACAGACAATCCCACTGGTAGGTTTCAATACTCTGTAGAAGGCTAGTGTGTCTTAGAGATGTGAGATGATTTGAGCCTGACCTTTATCAAGCCTGGCTTTCTGGCTGATGCTCCACAAATTTCACCGAGGTTGGGTGAAATAGCGCCCTCTCACTGACCCTCTTTCATCTCTGCTCCGTTTCCCCATCAGCTGCCAGCTAACTAGCTTTATCAAACGTTTGCTACTTAAGTTGGGTGGGTGTCACCCCTTCTCAGAAGCTGCTATCTCCCTCATTTGATTGCTTTAAACTTCACACTTAAAAAACAAACAAAAAAACACTTGGCTTCCTCCAGCTTAAAAAACAAAACAAAACTGGGAATTTCCACAACTTCTCTTGAATGTTTAAGAATTTCTAAATGTTAGACCTGTTTGCAAGGCATGAAAAGATGAAGTATCAGCACTCAGAAATGTTAATCTTTGAACATCTAACACTTTCTGATTTATAATAAATTCTTTCCAAAAGGACGCAGAAGCCTTAATGTAATCGTTAGATCTGAAGGGGGAGAAATCTGTAAAAAAGTAAATCACAAATGAGCTATTTAATACTTGCAAGTTGTTTAACATTAAAATGATAATATTTGCTTCCACAATAAAAAAACCCAGAGGTGCTTAGCCAAGTTTCAAACTATCCAGGCATTAAAAAGTCAACCCTCTCCCAATAAAAGGTTAAAACAAAAATCAGATTGAAAATATTAAATCACTTATGCTGTAAATAAATTCATTATATTCTCATAACATTATAAATTAAAGACTGGCCTCAATAGACTGCTTTGATTTATGTTGCTTTTTCTACTAATTAAACAAAATTGACCTCCCTCCCTCTCCCCCCACCCCCAACACTTTTCTGGTGTTAATGGCAAAACATCTATCAAATATTTTTAGAATTTCCTCTCCTCTACAAAAAAAGAAAATATAGACACAGGAAAAATAAATAGTCTTTATATACTTGGAATACCAAAGCTTTCCTCATAATTTATTACTTCACCTTTTCCTTGATTTACAGTCTTCTCTGCTTCTCTGGCCAAAGGAGGGAGATCTTTGCAGCAGTCTCTTCCAGAAATAATTTTTTTGTTTTGTTCTTCAAAAAAGTAAAATTAAGTCTTAAATGAATTAAAAATTTCCTGTAAGGAGACTTCTGTTCTCACTCAAGGCAATTATTAGAAAGCAGGCCCGTCTTCTAAAGCTGCCCTGTGTATTACCCTCAGTTGAGATTCTCTTCAAATATACCCTCAATATATACCTTTCTGAGAAGAATATTTTTCTGACATCATAATCTAGTTCCAAATATGATTGAATAACCTTTATGATAATGCTGAGGACACATGACTGCAAATGAGATGACTCCACACTACTGGCTTTGTTTTTTTTTTTTTTTTTTTAAGGCTTAGGAATAGCAGAAGTGCCAACAGAGCCTGAATGTTTGCTTAGGCCTTGCTATCATATAAATGCACCTTAGCAAAGGAGGATTTGAAGGCCAGACTTTAATCTGAAGCCTTGCCATGTGAAGACAGTTTAGCTTGTGAGACCTACACCTACATGAATGCCTAGCCCATGAGCAAGCCCCAGACCTCCATCTTCCCATCTCCAATGGCAATGTTATATCCCAATTTTAAAAAGAGGTGTTCTAAATTTCTAAGTGCACGTTTACTCTTAAATTCATGTTTACATAACCAGTTGATGTTTATCTCTAGAGATACCTTCTCTTGCAATTTACGGGGGAAAACTTCTAGCATTTATGTCTAACAAGCAAACAAATAAACATTCAAATGAAAAAAAGGTAACAAACTCTTTAAAAGAGAGTGGCACCCCACTCCAGTACTCTTGCCTGGAATATCCCATGGATGGAGGAGCCTGGTAGGCTTCAGTCCATGGGGTTGCTTAGAGTTGGACACGACTGAGCGACTTCACTTTCAGGCATTGGAGAAGGCAATGGCAACCCACTCCAGTGTTCTTGCCTGGAGAATCCCAGGAATGGGGAGCCTGGTGGGCTGCTGTCTATGGGGTTGCACAGAGTCGGACATGACTGATGCGACTTAGCAAACTCTTTAAAAGTGCACCTGGGCTCAGAAATTCCCTTCTTATTACCAATAAACATGCAAATTTAACATTTGCCAATTTCCAAGTTATATCTCTCAAATCCTATGAAACTGAACAACACAATGCATCCTTTCTTTTCTCTCTTTCTTTGTTTGCATAATTAGCTCAAGTAAAATTATCATTTGATTGAACCATGGCCTGGATTAGGATTTGAGATCTGACCTCTAGGTAGCAAGAACCTAGAGGAAAGTTTAAAGTAATGCCTGTAAATCCCCAAAAGGGGCAGGAAAGGGTGTGTTTTATTACTAAATCTCTTTATAGATGAGGATAGGACTCAAACTAGGCTGTCTTTATAAGAACAGGATTGGCTGTGGCGGGGAGAGGGCTGCCTCAGAGAGAAGTGCCTAGACACCATCAAACTGATGGGTTTCTTTTATTGGCAAAGTGGGTCTCACACCCTCCTGGCCTTTCCCTACTTTTGGGGCAATGTTCAGCTTTCCCCAGACAGGACCAGAAAGCTCCTGGGTAAGGCAGTTTTCCCAGAGGGCGCAAGACAATGTGAGATGAGCAGGTCTGTAAAAAAGGGGTTCTCTGACAAGTTCTCCAAGGTCAAGTACTGGTGCAACCTCCCAAACCCATGACCATCAAAACATGAATGAGAGAGTCTTCCAGCTAGGGATGGAGACTGTGTGGGAGAGAGAAACAGAGCGAGATGGGGAGAGAGAAAATGGTTGTGTAGTGCGAGAGCCCTGCTCTCCTGGACTGATGGTTGCTGAATGCCCCTGGCTGGGCCCAGCTCCGGCTCCCAGAAGCAGGCAGCTCTGGACTAGGGCGCCACAAGGAGAGTTCCGAGTCCTACCTGGCTCAGGTGACAACCTCTCCACCTGAAACTGATCTGGGCCTGCCACACAGCCTTCCTGGCCTGGACCCAGCTCCTCTGTGAGCAAAGTCATCTTTTCTTACCCTCTGAGCCCTGTTTTCTGGAGTCGCCCGCAGTTTGCAAGCAGTTCACGTTCCTAACGCCACCCCCCACCCCTGCATACTGGGCCAGCTCTCAGGCTCTCCCCAAGGCAGCACCGAACGGGAGCCCATCCGCATGGGCAGAAATGGTATCTAGCCTCCCACCCTTCGAGGGGGTGCTGTGCCTATTTCGCTTGAGATTGTGATTACGTCTTTGAACACTCCCTCCTCTTACTGGGATTCCTGTCAGAAATAAGGCCGCGGGAGAGCAGACTTGAAACCTCGATCCCTCTCCCGGGTCTTCGGGCCTGATTGTTGTGCTCTGGGTGCAGGAAGGGGAAGCCTATGTCGTCTTGTGGTTGGAGTCCTGGGTCTTGGAAGAAGCGTGACACGACAGGACGATTTTTATCAGCCCCCACCTGCCACTGCAGACTTGGGTCACCCTTGCGTATACGGTACCCGGGACCGTAGACCTGGTGGACAGTTTAGAGGCCTGGAAGCCCCCCGGCGGGTGTAGCTACGTTCGCTGGGTTCTCAGGCGTCTCTCCCTCAGCATCTGGACTCCGATGGCCGCACAGAATCCTTCTGTCCGCGGCGGTAGCACCCAGGCCTTCGCGCTCCTATCCCTCTGGGTTGACTGCGTGGCTTCCCACGCGTTATAGAGACGCTCCCTCCTCCCAGAAGGGCCCTGCTTCCGTCTGCGGGGCGGGGGAAAAGAAAGCGTCGGGAACAGTGTGTCCCGAGCACAGGGTCGGAGGCACCAGCGAAACGCCGCCTGGCAGGGCCCCCTCCCTCCTCCCTCCTGGGCAATCGATGACTCAAACTTGACATCAGACCCTGGCGGACAGTGGCAGTAAGTTCCCACTGGGGGTGGGGGACAGAGGGTGGGGCGGCTGTACCCCACCCCCGGCCCGTCCGCGTCCAGGGCCGGTCCCCAGAGGGGTGTGCAGGCTCGACCCCTCCTTCTGGAGCCCCCGAGACTCGCTGTCCCCGGGCCCGCCTCCCGAGCGTCCGTCCGGCTCCGCGCGCCCGGAGCCCGGGAGCCCGTCTGCTTTATTTCATTTAACACGATCTGCAAAGCCAAGGCGGGGAGAGGGACGGCGCGGGCCCCGGGGAGGAAACGAAGGGACGTGGAACAAAGTTCTCTGCCAAGTCTCTCCGTCGGATTCTTAGAATCCGGTGGCACCTTAAAAGGCCTGATGTGAGGGCAAAGGGACAGGTTATGGATTCTTGAAGCCCACTCTGTCTATATATATAGTTGATCGGTGGTCGCAGTTGGCGATCGCGGCGACTGTAGACCGTGAAATACAGGGCATCCCTCCAGCATGTAGAAATCAACCTCTCCAGTGGCTCCCGCGGAGTTCGCGAGCGGCTCCGCGCAGGCCGAGGGAAGCCAGTGAGCTGTCCATGGTGGTTAAGGCGCCTTGACGTGCGTCCTGGGCGGTCCCGGCGAGGCGCAGACCCCCTCGCCGGGGGCCTCCACTTCTCCGGCCCCAGCTTGCCGGCCACCCAGCCGGTGTGAGCCGGGCACCGCCTGCACGTGTTCGTTTGCACCGCTCTGGGACGCAAACGGGGCAGAATTCCAGAGATAGGCGGAAAATAAACTCTCGAGTCCAAATTGTGGGTTTCCTTTTAGCTCCTTCCTGAAGATGTCTTTCCCCCTCAGCCGACACTTCTTGGGCTTAAAGAAATGTCGGTCTAGCCAGCAGTTTACCTCCCTTCCCTACACTAAGGTTCTGTTCTCAAAAGAGCGAGAAGCAAAGTCACTGGTCTTATGATGCTTCTCGTATTTGTTAAAAGAATCTAGGAACTGGCCATCGCTTTTGGATCCGTGTGGTATCTCTAGGGTGACGCACGACGCTTCTATTGAGTAGGGAAAGTTCTGGGGTTGTCAGGCGTCTCAGATATTTTGGTCAATTCCTTTCCGAGGGGTGGTTGGGGTCCTTTGTAAAATACTGCTGCTCAGAGGAGCGACTTCTTTATTATTTATCAGTGCCGAGCATTGTCTGATGGCCACTCGTAGGGAAGGAGGAAACAAATTTTTTTTGCCATATTGTAGGTCTCGACTCTGTGAAGTACAATTCTGCCTGGTTCTTATGACATGATCTTAAGAAGAAATGTTTATGAAGTAATTTAAACTCTTATACATGTTAAGGCAGAGCATGTTTTGCCTTTTTAATTATTACCACATTTTACCTTTTTGTCTTTTAATTTCTCTTGGCAATTTCCCCACTACTTATCTCTATTAGCGATCTCATCTCCACTGAGTAACAAACTTCTTTAAATACTACCAAAGAAACTAAAAATATTATTGTAAACATATTTGTAAGCTCTCTTATTTGAGAGTTGTGCCTTTATTTAAGAGGACATTAACTAACAACCAGAACGTAACAGAATCTTTTATGTTTCTGAACAAGACATCAGGTAGGAACACATCATTGCTTGCTGCTTTTACCCTTCTTTCTTACTGTGGTGTGATGCTTAAAAAAAAAAAAAGAATGTGTGTACTTATTAATAAATCTGAGAATGCCTTGTGTAAAACAGAAAGTATTATGAGTCAATAATTTTTCATAGCTTTTCTTCTCTCAGTTTCTGCATTTGTATAATAATTAGTGAAGGAAAATGGAATATTTCCACATATCAATAAAATTGATATTAACATTTTACTTTCTTTTTTCTATTTATAAAAATTAACAAAATAAGGCTTGAATGTGTACCCTATTCTTTGAAAAGTGTGAAATAAACTGGCCTAATAATACTTTATTATTGTTGTTTTGCAATTTAGAAGTTCAGTTTTGTTCTATGACTCCTTTGCTAGCTAGTCTTCTTCCATATATCTCTTTACTCTTCTTTCTATGAAAGGAGAAAAAAATAGATTGATATAAATAGACTTCATTCTATTCTTTATCTGCTCTTATAATTCAGGAAATCCCCGCCCCCACCCCCCCAGCACACACTGGTAATTTAGCATTTTCCTTTGTCCAGTGTTGATGCCAATGGAGAGTTTCCCCTTTAAAGTTCAGCCAATTTCCTTCAGTTTCCTTAATTTTTTAAAAATTCGCTTTCTCCAACAGCTTATTAGATTTTAAAGATCGCATTCTTTTATCTGTTTATTAGAGAGGGTATTATTCCTTTCCATCAGCAGCTCTGTTAAAACTGCCAGACATTTTTTTCTGCTCCCAAGAGGAAAGCATTTAATTAGTATAATTGTCTATCAGCTAAAAAAGAAAAATAAAGTCTATCAATCTCTTGTTTGTCTTCTGCTTATCTTCCCAATGTGCTTAGCACTGCTGTGAGCCCAGAGAAGGTCTTCAGAAGATATCTGTGGAATTGAATTGGATTGCATTTCTCTCTACCCGCACTTTTGAGAAATGAAAGTATGTTTTTAATTATTTTAGATTTACTTCCTCAAATTCATATATGAAGCTCATTTCTCAGCAGCTGAAAACCTCATGTAAGGCATATTCTTTTAAAATTCATAGTGGATCAGGGATGAGGGCATCCTGTCTGTTGTGCTGTGCTTAGTCGCCCAGTCATGTCCAACTCTTTGTAACCTTATGGACTGCAGCCTGCCAGGCTCCCATGTCCATGGGATTCTCTGGGCAAGAATACTAGAGTAGGTTGCCATGCCCTTCTCCAGGTGATCTTCCCAACCCAGGGATCGAACCCAGGTCTCCCGCATTACAGGTGAAATCTTTATAGTCTGAGCCATCAGGGAAGCCCATCCTGTCTGTTGGTCAGTCTTAAAAGTCTGTCTTTCCTTAATGCTTGGTGAATGGTATTGCTTTCCTGAAGATATTTTTCTCTTCATTTCATTTGTGCTTCACTTCCCAAAGACTGGTAAATGAGGGGGGAAATGTGGATTCATGATGCACCAAAATACATTGAGATCAATTACTGTGTGGAAGTACTTGTTAAGAAAATTTACTGACCTTAGCAGAATTTTGTTGTGCTTTGCTCCTTTACTTCTTATTCTGCTAATTCTGCTAAGCCGTTAATTGTACATAGAACTGCCAAGGCACTTTTAATGGTTAAAAAAAGGAAGCTGTTCTTTGTGGCAAGGATAATTTTTTTCTTCTTTTGTCCTGTAAACACAGGTCACATTCTTTGTAAAGCTGTATTTTAAATGGCAAAAATGTACATGTCTTTAGCAGCTAAAATTGCCCTTTAAAAGGTCTAGCATGTCCTTAAATGAAGCAGCAACTCAAGTGTGGTTGATATGATTCCCAAAAACCCTCATGCTAAAAGGGATTCATTGTCGAGGTACACCAGGATGTACTTTTAGGTCTATAATACACAGTCTGGGCATCACGACCACAGAGTTCCCTCATCTCATTCCAACCCCGGTGTGGTGAAACCAAAGAGATTCCAGATCAAGGAGACTCTGAGGATTTGTGGGGAAAGGGCTGTGTAAGTATAGTGAGTACGAATCTTTAAGATCTTCCCCAGACTTTTAAACAGTTGAGAAGGTAGCTTGTTTGCTAAGTAGGGCAAAGTGTCTCCAGGTCTATCGCTGGAGCTGCTGACATAATTAATGATTTCATTCAGAGCCTGAAAGAAGGTACTTGTATTCCCTCTGGCATGAGCAGGCCAAGTTCATGTCCAGACTCTAATATTTTGGGTTGACTTTAGCTAACAAGACTGTTGGTCCTCTTCTTACACACCCAGAACTCGAAAGCCAAATATTATATTAGGCTATGATACTTCCTAGCCTTGAGGAGGTTGACATATCCTAAATATATAAACAGTCACTATTATCTAAAGATGAATTACATTCTGGTTAGAGATTCATTATTCCTAGGTCAAACTGGGAAAACTAAAAACCATAGAACAACCCACTAGCACCACCAAACACACAGCAAGCTACTTTAAAAATCAACATATTCCACTAAGCCTTATATGCAAAAATTTTCTTGCTCCATTTTGTACTATGAGGTTAATTAATGGCAATCCTTGAAAATTAATTATGATACTGAAAAATACTTTAATAACATTTCAGCTAAAAATAAACTGGAGGCAGTGTAGTGCCCTGAATTCATGATTGCTTACATCTGGTTTCTATTTCTGTGAGTTTCATTTGGTTCTCAGAGAGTTCATTCACAGTCATCACGGGTTTAGTTTCCTGTTCTCCAATGGGAGAACTTGTCTTGATGACCCATCTATTTTTCATCTGAATGCTACACTTCTTTATATTAGGAAACATGGAAAAGAAGAACGAAAAATGCATCAGGTCTAATTTAGGCAAACTAAAATCTGGACAGCATCTTTTAACACCTGACTTATCCTGAATCCAGTGGCAAATAACAATGAGGAAATCATTCCCTTTTAGACCCTTGCAGAATCAGATAGGAAAGAAAAGAGAAAATAGAAGGAAGGAAAAGAGAAGATGGAAGGAAAGGGGAGAAAGAATGAAGTTAAAGGAAAGGAAAGGCTTCTTTGTCAATAAGAACACCCCTGCCCAGCCCATTAAATTCCCATTGCCCATAAGATATGGTAATGCCTTTGTCTTTCTTTCCATGTTAACTTTCAGACCTTTTTCAAAGAAAAGAATGAGCTGTACTGTGTGCTGGTTAAAAACAATCTCTTGGACTCCTTCAGCTAAGTTCAGTTCAGTCCCTCAGTCGTGTCCGACTCTGCGACTCCATGAATCGCAGCACGCCAGGCCTCCCTGTTCATTACCATCTCCTGGAGTTCACTCAGACTCACGTCCATCGAGTCCGTGATGCCATCCAGCCATCTCATCCTCGGTCGTCCCCTTCTCCTCCTGCCCCCAATCCCTCCCAGCATCAGAGTCTTTTCCAATGAGTCAACTCTTCTCATGAGGTGGCCAAAGTACTGGACTTTCAGCTTTAGCATCATTCCTTCCAAAGAAATCGCAGGGCTGATCTTCAGAATGGACTGGTTGGATCTCCTTGCAGTTCAAGGGACTCTCAAGAGTCTTCTCCAACACCACAGTTCAAAAGCATCAATTCTTCAGTGCTCAGCCTTCTTCACAGTCCAACTCTCACGTCCATACGTGACCACAGGAAAAACCATAGTCTTTACTAGACGGACCTTAGTCGGCAAAGTAATGTCTCTGCTTTTGAATATGCTATCTAGGTTGGTCATAACTTTTCTTCCAAGGAGTAAGCGTCTTTTAGTTTCATGGCTGCAGTCACCATCTGCAGTGATTTTGGAGCCCCCCAAAATAAAGTCTGACACTGTTTCCGCTGTTTTCTCATCTATTTCCCATGAAGTGATGGGACCAGATGCCATGATCTTTGTTTTCTGAATGTTGAGCTTTAAGCCAACTTTTTCACTCTCCTCTTTCACTTTTATCAAGAGGCTTTTAAGCTCCTCTTCACTTTCTGCCATAAGGGTGGTGTCATCTGTGTATCTGAGGTTATTGATATTTCTCCCGGCAATCTTGATTCCAGCTTGTGTTTCTTCCAGGCCAGCGTTTCTCATGATGTACTCTGCATAGAAGTTAAATAGGTGAGGTGAGGTGAAGTCGCTCAGTCGTGTCCGACTCTTTGCAACCCCATGGACTGTAAATAAGCAGGGTGACAATATACAGCCTTGACGTACTCCTTTTCCTATTTGGAACCAGTCTGTTGTTCCATGTCCAGTTCTAACTGTTGCTTCCTGACCTGCATACAGATTTCTCAAGAGGCAGGTTAGGTGGTCT
>SJYT01011355.1:40532-91139 GCA_006410635.1 Cephalophus harveyi
CCTGCATACAGATTTCTCAAGAGGCAGGTTAGGTGGTCTGGTATTCCCATCTCTTTCAGAATTTCCCACAGTTTATTGTGATCCACACAGTCAAAGGCTTTGGCATAGTCAATAAAGCAGAAAGAGATGTTTTTTCTGGAACTCTCTTGCTTTTTCCATGATCCAGCGGATGTTGGCAATTTGATCTCTGGTTCCTCTGCCTTTTCTAAAGCCAGCTTGAACATCAGGGAATTCACGGTTCAGATATTGCTGAAGCCTGGCTTGGAGAATTTTGAGCATTACTTTACTAGCATGTGAGATGAGTGCAATTGTGTGGTAGTTGGAGCATTCTTTGACATTGCCTTTCTTTGGGATTGGAATGAAAACTGACCTTTTCCAGTCCTGTGGCCACTGCTGAGTTTTCCAAATTTGCTGGCAATCTCTTGGACACTCTTAGGGCGGGAATAGGAAGATACCGTAGGAACTTTATTCCATGCTGATCTGGACTTGGGTAGACTACTTTGACTTTAGTTTATAAGCTATCCTATCCAATATCTTTTTTTCACCATCTAAAACTTCCCAGTGTTTCTCCTCTGTGTAAGTAACAACCACCTCCTTTTTGAGATGGCTGCTTTATCTGAAAATCCTGTCTAGTTTATATTCCAAAGTTTAATGAAGCCTATTCTTTTCACTTCACCATATGATTATCCTAAGTTTCTTTCCTGTTGATATCTCAGAACATAGGTCTCCAAAATATTCTAGATGCTATCTGCATTCAATAACAGTAATTACAAGCACTGTTGAACTCCTATACCCTAGGACTGAGAAGACTTCAGACAGCATCATTTCATACACAACAGACTGCTGCATTGTCTTTCCTGACTGGGGTAAATAATTACTAGCACTGAGACTTGAATTTGGTTTTGTCTGACACTATGGGCCTCTCTAGTATGACACTGGATCTGACTTGCATGTCTCATATCCCCTGATCTGTAAAGGTTGATTTGGCTGATGTGACTGACTAAGACAACTATTACCTTCTCTCACCCATTTATGTGGGTTCCTGAAAGCTATGCACTTAATTGAAGAGGTTGAGAAGGACCATTTTTCCATCAAGGGCTTTGAAACTCTAAGCATCTTCACTAGAAAGCAAACTTTAGGATGCTCTAACTCAACAGGCCAAAATGAAAAGATGAGCATTCTTTCTCCCCTGATTACATGATCTTATTATACACTATAGAAATAGCTCAAGAATCAGTCTTATCTGATGGTCTTATATCAACATATATTGAAGTTTATGCTAAGTTCTATTCTTAGAATGTTAAAGAAAGCCACACGCACAGCATTGTTGCTCTGATGTCCATAGAAGTGCCTTATTCAAGATAATTTCTTTCCCTTTCCTTTCAGCCTCATATTGGGACCTGTCCACTTCAACTTCTGTTGAGGGACTTAATAAACATATATTTTAAAGTCATGTGAAAAATATGTATGTATTTTTTTGGAAATAGCTATCAAATATACCTTAATTTAAGCTATTTATCACTGATTATGTCTGAGCTGTGTATTTCTTTTGGAAGGCATACACTATGACTACATTTCTTCCTTTATTGCTTAAATTGCTTAAATATTCTCCCTTTTTGTTGAAAGTTACTTTAAATATTTTTTTTTTTTGAAAAGTAGGTAGAAAACAAAATCTAATAATCTTGTACAAGGTTGAGATGTAGTGTCAGGGCTATTTTGAGAGAACATGAAGTCTGTTCACTTGTTCATTCAGCCATTCAACAAATATTTCTTGAATGTCTACTAGATCAGGCACCTGTAGGTGCTGGGGTTACACTGATGACATGGAATTTGCAACCTTGTCATAAGTGTGAATCTCTTACTTCTTGTTAAACATTTGATATTTTTATTACAAATCTTTGAATTTTGACATAGGAAATGTTTTACTCCCATTGTTTATTGTCTGTCTGCTTCTGCTGGAATAAATGCAAACTCTGTGAAATCCAGGATCTTTGTCTGTTTCTGTTGTACCTCCAGAACCTAGACCAGGGCTTGCACATGGTAGGCAGTCAATAAATATGTCAAAGAATGAAAGGATAAATGGAGATTAAATGGTGAAAATACTTTTCCTTTAAAGATACATCCTGGTACACAACATGTAGGCATATTTCTTTGATAAGACAGATTTCTACCCTGAGTTGGAAATTTTCTTCACAATTGCCACACATTTCTTAGTATCTTACATCAATAAACTAAAGGATTACTGATAAATGGTAGTAATGTCAGTTTAAACACAATAATCTTTTAAAATATCCTATGTAATAATAAGTTAGACTTGCCCAGAAATGAATTAGTTTTATCACCAAAGGTGGTCCTATTTTCATTCCTGTGTACATTCATTTTACCCTATAATACAGAACTATAATACAATTAGAATAGTCTATCATCAGATCATGCAGCCAAAATGGAGAATGTTATTTCACCACACCCCAGTAAGGATTCCTGCTAATGGGAAAAGACTGGCTACTCTCCTCTAGGTGCTTCCATCATAGCTGAATCATTAACCAACCAAAGCCTTAAGGATGTTGAATTTGTCTTTTTTTCCTACAGCAAGTAAATACATTTTATTGTCATGGCAGCTGAGCCGGGCAGAATAGAATCATACCTGAGTCAGTTCCTTTCATACCTCTTTTCAAGGGCTGCCGCATCCAATTGTATCATAATGTCTATGAATGCATTTTTCAGTTGTTTTAAAAAACCACATTTTCTCCTCAAATGACCTGTTGTGGCTATGGTTTAAGTGCTACATTTTCCTTACAATAGCTCTGAGCAATAGCCTTCCACTTTGCCATGGAGTTTTGAGCTTAATAAATTTACTACTTTAATTCAGTAGAATGAAGAATTATGTTAAAAAGCTAAAGTAACTCTCATCTACAAATCCTCTTATAACCCTACCTTTCACTGGAGTTTCAGACATCTGTAAATGCCTGAAACCTTATTGTTGAGTTCTTTTTCAGCCCTGTCAAGAAAGGCTATTGCATAGTCCAATAGGTTAAAACCTAAAATGCAAGCAACATTGCCTGTTAAAAAAAACCTCATTGGATAGGACTTGAAAATCATAGTTGCTGTCTTGCTCAGTCTTCATAGATCTTGGGCTAGAGTTCTTGGCAGGGACAGTGTTTGAATGGGGCCTATCTCAAGCTCTAATAGAAGCTGTAGAAAGAGTAAAAGTTGGCAACATTTTCAGCAGAGAACCAAGGGTAGTGGAAACTATTTTTCATATTACAAACTGGAGATTATAGAGCAGCATGACCTTAAGTGTTGCTTTTAAGAGACATCAGACCACCCTATGTTTAATAAGGTGTCCTATTCTTGATTTAAAGGATCAAGCTCAAATAATCTGAACATCATTGAAATATAAATATTTGAAAATCAGGGGGAAAGTTGAGTGCTATAGCAATTTCAGGGGGCAAATGTTCCTTGGTGTCACAGCCAGCCTTCAGCATATTGTACTTTCCAAGTCTCCCTGGGAATATTGCTCATTCATTAGGTTCTCCTAAATGCTCCTCAAAGAAATGTCATTGCTATCTAACATTAAATCTAAGGGAAACAGACAGGAAGGCAAAGCCACAGGCTCCACTTAAAGGAAGGAGCTCCTCAACTGCAATCTGTTGGCTTTCAATTTTTGCTACTTGTGTTTAGGCAATGAGGGCTATATTCACATATATTTTGTCATGATTGTATATTGGCAGTGTGGGCGGTGGAAAAAGTGACTCAAAGCCTTAGAATTTAGCCCTGGCTCTTCCTTTCACCAGCTAGTTTTGTAAACTTAAAAAAGGCACAGAACCTCTCAGAGTTAGTTTATTCACCTCTGAAATGTGGATAGCCTTGGCACATACTTCATAAAGCTGTCATAATGATTAAATGAAATAATGCAGGTAAAGTTAAATCCTCATCGAGATATTTAATTAAATACATATATTACATTTGACCATTATTCTACATAGAAATACATAAATCTTAATCTAAATTATTCCCTCCTCGGGCATTCAGATGAGTATTTGATAATACATTGGGTTAGACAGTGAAAATGACTTTAAGATTGAGAATTTTTGTTTGGCTTTTTACTCTTTCAATATTTTCCTTCCTTTACCTGATAAATATTAGCATTGTGTAAATCAGTTCAGGAAATACCACTCTCCTTGATTCCCAGCATGAATACCATACTGAATATCTTTTAAATAAAGGGTAGCTAATTGATTTGTAACAGGAGCTGGTCTTTTCAATAGTTGCTGTTATCTGAGGATCTTTGTAAGGACAGCTATTTCAGCTGCAGCGTAATCCCCATGGCATCCCATGAATCAGCAATGTTCAGTTTCGGGGAGTCAGTTTGACCCTTTGGGTAACCATGGTATCTAAGGACTGCTCAGACATAACAACAAACCTTGAGGTTGGGGTCAGAATAGAGAGATAAGAATTAGAAGTCAAGGAATAGAAGCCAAAGGGCAGAAATCAGTATAGTCAGCAAATACACTGTTCTACAAGAAAAAGACTTTGCTGACAAAAGTCACCAAGTCAAAGCCATGGTTTTTCCAGTAGTCATGTATGGATATGAGAGTTGGACTATAAAAAAAAACTGAGCTCCACAAAATTGATCCTTTTGAACTGTGGAGTTGGAGAAGACTCTTGAGAGTGTCTTGGACTGCAAGAAGATCCTACCAGTTCATCCTAAAGGAAATCAGTCCTGAGTATTCATTGGAAAGACTGATGCTGAAGCTGAAACTCCCAACACTTTGGCCACCTGATGTGAAGAGCTGACTCATTTGAAAAGACCCTGATGCTGGGAAAGATTGAAGGTGGGAGGAGAAGGGAACGACAGAGGATGAGATGGTTGGATGGTATCACCAACTCAATGGACATGAGTTTAAGTAGGCTCCCGGAGTTGGGGATGGACAAGGAAGCCTGGCGTGCTGCAGTCCATGGGGTCGCAAAGAGTCAGACACGACTGAGTGACTGAACTGAACTGAACAAGAAAAGGGGGAAAAACTCAAACCTTTTCACTGGGGAGACTAAATGAGGGAACAAGATGGTAAGGAGAAAAAGGGAAAAATCTCAGATGGTGTAGAGAATTTCATTTGAACTTAAATCTGTCTGAATTTGTTGAAGTTTTGATATTCCCTCCTCAGGGATTTTCAACCCACTAGTTTTAGTAAGGAAGATCCAGCTGATGGACAAAGCTGAAAGGAAATGGAATTGGAAAGATCTGATCAAAGTCTGAATTTCTCCAGATAGTTCTTTGCCTGATTTAGGGTCTATCAATTTTTTTCCCCACCTAAGCCCATTCCATAATCATGAAGAGCATTAGAATTCCAGCTTGAAAGTCCCTGCTTATGGGTCATATTTGTGGTCATGGGGAAGAAAGCATCTTAAAGCCAAATTATCTCTGCTAATGCACACAGGATGTATGTGGACCACACCTATCTTAGAGCCTTAACTCTAAGCTCTCATAAAGGTTTATGTTAATCCTGGAAAGAATTAATGAGATTAACAGTTCAATTCATCATTTATTTATTGAATTGAGTTTCTACCATATAAGGCTAACTCCATAGGATATATAAATATGAAAAAGACACCATCTATTCCATTGAAGAGTTTACAGACTTGTATATGTAGGGATTAGGCCTACATGAAATCATTAAGCCCTCCATTTTTACTTCTTTTCTATCAGAGGGATAACTTGAATAAAAACAATTCAATGCAGTGTCATTTCTCCAGTAAGAAAGAAAGGACATACAAAAGCCTCCACCTCCTTTTGAGGGTGCCAGGTTTCTGATGGACCAGAAAAAAAGCCCAGTGTACTGTGGCACAATATAGCTTAAAAGGAGCACAGAATCCTGTCATTACAAGTCTTCTTTTACCAATAATGATTACAGTAATGTGCTAAGTCACTTCAGTCCTGTCAGATTCTTTATGATCTTCTGGACTGCACCCCACCAGGCTCCTCTGTCCATGGGATTGTCCAAGCAAGAATACTGGAGTGGATTGTCATGCCCTCCTCCAGGGATCTTCCCAACCCAAGAATAAAACTCATGTCCCTTATATCTCTTGCATTGGCAGGTCTCCTTGGAAGAAAAGCTATGTCCAACCTAGATAGCATATTCAAAAGCAGAGACATTACTTTGCCGACTAAGGTCCATCTAGTCAAGGCTATGGTTTTTCCTGTGGTCATGTATGGATGTGAGAGTTGGACTGTGAAGAAGGCTGAGCGCCCAAGAATTGATGCTTTTGAACTGTGGTGTTGGAGAAGACTCTTGAGAGTCCCTTGGACTGCAAGGAGATCCAACCAGTCCATTCTGAAGGAGATCAGCCCTGGGATTTCTTTGGAAGGAATGATGCTAAAGCTGAAACTCCAGTACTTTGGCCACCTCGTGCGAAGAGTTGACTCATTGGAAAAGACTCTGATGCTGGGAGGGATTGGGGGCAGGAGGAGAAGGGGACGACCGAGGATGAGATGGCTGGATGGCATCACTGACTCGATGGATGTGAGTCTGAGTGAACTCTGGGAGTTGGTGATGGACAGGGAGGCCTGGTGTGCTGCAATTCATGGGGTCGCAGAGAGTCGGACACAACTGAGCGACTGAACTGAACTGAGTGCCACCTTTCTAAGAAAAATTAATATCTTGGAGAGACTACTGATTCAGTAGATACCATTGGTTACCTAACGTCTTTTCTCACACACCCTTCCTCTTTCCTATTAGGGCCCTGATTTTGTTCAGGCTTTTTACCCTCTCTGTGTGACCACATTCTTTAGAGTAGACAGGCCCTAAGGATGTGTCCTGGTGGTTCTCAACCAGTCATGGTGGGTCTATTCCTTTGCCAGTAATTGTTCAGTTATAAGCATGTGATCCAGTTCTGTTTAATAAAGACTAGAATAGAAGAACATTGGGAAATTCTGGGGAAAGTTTCTTTGCTTCTAAGAGAAACAGGGAGAGTCACCTCTACCTTCTATAGACACAGTTGCACCTGGTTATGTACCTAGATCTGTGTCAATCCTTTTACTTTCAGTCTGAGGATGCAGCTAACTCACTTAGGAAGACAGACCCAGGAGGGTCTTTGAGGAGCATAGTCAAGATCATTTATATGACACCTAGACTTGAACTTTGTGTAGGAGAGAAAATATATGTTAAAATAACTGAGAAATTTCTAACAAATATAGTTAGCATTTGAGGGAATCAGAGCTTTCACCAAGTGGTTTGAGAGAAATATAGATTGGAAGAATTATTTTCATCGTTGTCCATACTCGAAGCCCATCTTTTACATCATGAAACTGAGCAGAGTTCATCTAGTTGGAAGCTCAGTATACGCCTTGACATGGAGAACTCAGAAAGCAACCAAATATCAGATTTTATACTATGGAAATATTGACACTTTCCTGAAGGAGTTTTTTGATCTGGGAAACTTGAGAGGCATGAGAGACTTGAAAATCTAAGTTTCAAGGTGTCTTCCTTGTATCACTGGGAAAGAAAGTCCTCAGTTTCATACTTTCTGTTTGAAAGTCCAAATCAGCTAAAATTACATCTTTTTTTCTCTCTCTGAGACTACTTATTTCAACCTCTCAGTAAATTAATTTGAATGTGTGTCATAGTCTTATGTGTTAGGCTGGTGGAAACTGTAGAACAGGTGATAGGGGTAGAGGTATTTGCTTTATTTTATGTTTTTTTTTTTTTTTTTACTACTAACCAGTTTTTTATTTGATGGACTATAACATAGCATAGCAATGGACACTGACAAATAACCTTGGAATCACCGGTGGAGCCTGAACATGCTTCACTTTTTATAAGACAATTTTTTCCCCTAGCATACTTATATCTCTGAAATTACACTGAATTTCACAATTGCTGTTAACCAAGTGTTAGTCATGAGGCAGCCTGTCATTGCCTGTTCACACACATCAACACCCTTACAGTTGGCTCTAGTGAATGAAAAGAAATTCCTAGAGACAATAGTGGAGCACTCGCTTAAGAAATGTTACATCATGAACAGTCCAGATGGCAGAAGGGATGACATTGTGTGCCAAGATGTGGACATGGTTGACTGTGAGTCTGAAAGTTATTCAGGAAGTCATTCTTAAAATATATTGGTTCAGTTACTGACATTCCAATAACTTAACTAATATATTTTATGAAAAATCTATATCTATATATCTTCATGTCTAACACATTTTAAAATAAATACAAAATAAAAACCATAAGTTATAAGAACACATTGTATCCCAGCTTTATTGGCAGTATTAAAAATTGCTTTAGAAGCATGTGAAATAATGATAAATTTTTAGTGGATAACATCTCAGATTCAATGAAGATGGTTACTGGACAGTCAGATTGCACTGTCACTGAAGAACCACATGCTTCTTCTACTATATTTGTCTGAAGGTTTCTTCCTCTGAGCACAGTCTCCTCTCTTGTTACTCTTTTTTGAATCAGTGCAACAAGTGGGTATTCTTGATTGGTTAGACTCAGTCATATGGCTTCTTCCTAACTATAAAGGAATCTGGGTATGTGATCTCTAATGATGAGACTCAGGACATAAGAATATCCCCGATTGTCGAAAAGTAGTCGTGCCTCAATAAAGAAATGACATTTGAGATGGACGTCAAAGGTTAAGTGCTGTTTGTAATGAGTAGAGAAGAGTAGGGAAGATGTTCTTAGCAGAACAACTAGTATGGAAGCAGGAAGGTATTGCCTATGTTTGGGGGAAAGGTATTGCACATTTGCAGAGATAATAGGAAAGGTACGCAAGAGCTAGATAGTGGAAGATCTTGAGTTTCAGGCTTTGGAGTTTGTGTGTATTTCAGGGGCCTTATGGAACTGTTATCACGGGAAGTGGAAGATGTGTTTCTTTGGTCTTAAATAACCCATGGACTCCAGCATACTCCCAGAAGGACAAGATTTGTTCAAGGACTTGTTGTTCAGTCACTAAGTCATGTCTGACTTAGTCATGTCTGACCCCATGGACAGCTGCATGCCAGGCTTTCCTGCCCATCTCTATCTCTTGGAGTTTGTTTAAGTTCATGTTCATTGAGTGGTGATGCCACTCAATCGTCTCATCCTCTGTCACCCCTTCTGCCCTCAGTTTTTCCCAGCATCAGGGTCTTTTCCATGAGTTGGCTCTGTGCATCACGTAGCCAAAGTATTGGAGCTTCAGCATCAGTCCTTCCATTGAACAGGCTTGATTTCCTTTAGGACTGACTAGTTTGATCTCCTTGCAGTTCAGTGGACTCTCAAGAGTCTTCTCCAGATGACAGTTCAAAAGCCTCAATTCTTTGGCACTCAGCCTTCTTTATGCTTCAACTCACATCTGTACATGACTACCAGAAAAACCATTGGTTCAAGGATACCTCTAGGTATTACAAGTGATCTGTGTTCAAATTTAATTTGGGTAACTTTCTTTATGAAATGTTCAGATTATATTATTATTTTCTAAAACAGCCATTGTGGGATGTAGTATGGATATGGGTTCTGTCCTTTATGTATTTCCCTATTTTTTTGTCGTCCCTTTAGCAAGAGAATTTGAAATGGTTTGAGGTTTGGAAGAAAGGTTGGAAGACACATGCTCCAGCAAGCCAGTCTTCAATATTGAATGAGCATTGACAGAACATTTTCTTCCTTTTTTCTTTTTTTTTTTTTTTGTTTTCTCCTCTTGGACTTCAAAGCATAGTTCTTATTTCATGTTATGAAAATGTTGAGGTTCCATTGTAAGGGGAAATGAATATAAGTTTAAGGGCTATATTCAAACTTGAAAGAGCTGAATCCAGCCATCACAAGAAGAACTACCTCAATTATTCTCATTACTAACTTAGCTCTCTATGAAGAATGCACTGGAAGAGGTAGTGAATCTCAAGGATTTTGTAGTCGATAAATCAGGTGGTTGATGCCTCTGTAGCTATTTGTGATCTTTCTATTAATGCTTTCAAAAACAAGCCACTATGCATAACATATATTATGTACATTATCTTCTTTTTAAAAATATACCGCTAATGGCAACTACCAACTCTGAGACTATCACATGGAAAGCTGACATGATAGACAATCTCTATGCCATGCAGAATCTTTTTGTTTTTTAGTTTTGCTGCTAATTGTAACAGCTGCTGCTATTTGCAAATGGAACTTTAGCTTCATGATCTGTCCAATTCTTTTGCTTCTAGGCTTGCTCATTGTATCACTTAGCTTTGGCTATAGACAAACCACCTAAAATCTAGTGTCTCAAAACAACAACCATTTATTGTTACTCATGAGCAACAAGTCATTTGGGTGCTTCTGCTGCCGTCTATGGGGTCACACAGAGTTAGACACGACTGAAGTGACTTAGCAGCAGCAGATCTGAGGCAGACAGGTGAGTAGCTAAGCTCACTAATAGCTGTGTTCTCCTGGTGACTTGGCTAGGAACTGTGTGAGTGAAAATGACCTCACTTACCTATCTGGTGGTTGTCTCACTATTAGTGAGAAAAATGGGGTGATTCGATCACAAACCTCTCACCATCTAGCAATCTGAAAACTGTTAGGTTTGTGAAGGCTCAGGTGCAAAACTATTAGGTTGTAACTTCCTCCACATTCTATCAATCACGATAAGTCATAAGGCCAGCCCACATTCAAGGGGTGGGGAAATACACTTCATTGCTTGATTGAAGAACTACAAAGTATGGTGGGTATTTTTGTAATCTATCACAGTTACTTTCAAGATAGAGTGACTGGGTGGTACAATTTCCTTTATAGTATTCTGGTTGCAAAAATCTACACTATGCAAACTTGTTTTCTCTCTATTTATTTTGCTTTTTATTTATCTCTGGTTATAGATCAGAAATTTTGCTCTCTTTCCTTCTCCTTAAAGACTCAGGTGAATATACCCTAAGCCAACCAGTGCAGGTAGGGCAAAGAGCAGTAAGTCTTTGCTTTCACTTTGATGTATCAACAGGCAATGTGAAAGTTCATGCAAGTAAAGTCTCTGGTACAATTTTAGTCTCTGGTACAATTTTTAACCTACATAAGGTTACCTAGTTGAGATGGAATGGGCACTCAACTCAGCAGATCAGCATCTCAGCTGTTTTTCCCCACAGAGGAAGGCTCGTCTTTCTCTAATTCATACAAAGATACCATATATGCCAGTGGCATCCTAATTAAAAGCTTTCTGAGTCCTAATTTCATCAACTGAAAATTTAGCAAGGGGGGCTTTCAATTCAATACCCTTTTATGACAAAAACTTTCAATAAGTTAGATGTGGAAGCAATTTATCTCAATATAATAATGGCCACATATGAATAGTCCACTGCCATTAATGACATCATATTCAATGGTGAAAAGCTGAAACCTTTTCCTCTAAGATCAGGAATGAGGCAAGTGTGCCCACTGTCACCACTTAAAAAAACAAAACAAAACATAGTACTAGAAGTCCTGGCTAGAGCAATTTGGCAAGAAAAAAAAAAAAACTCATCTAAATGGGAAAGGAAGAAGTGAAATAATCTTTGCTTGAAGACGATATGATCTCAGAGGTATAAAACCCTAAAAACTTTACAAACAAAATTATTAGACCTAATAAATGAATTCAGTAAAATTGCTGGATGGGAAATAAACCTGCAAAAATAATTTCTCTATACTAAGAACAAACTATCTGAAGAGGAAATTAATGAATCAATCCCATAGCATCAAAAAGAATAAAACACTTAGGAATAAAAAAAACTTAAACCAAGGAGGCTTATATACTGAAAAGTACAAAACAGTGATAAATTAAAGATGACACAAATAAGTAGAAAGATATTATGTACTCATCAACTGAAAGACTTAGTATTGTTAAAATGTCCACACCACCCAAAGTGATCTATAGATTCAATCCTTTATTAAAATCCCAATTATATTTTTCACAGAAATAAAAAATAAATCATATAGAAGTATGAAAGATCCTGAGTAGCCAATGTAGTCTTGAGAAAGAAGTACAAAGCTGGAGGTACAGCACTTTCTTATTTTACATTTTATTACATGTCTTCAGTAATTATAACAGTGTGGCATTGGCTTAAAGATAGACAAATAGACCAATGAAACAGAACAGAAATCCTAGAAATAAGCCAAGCAAATACAGCAAACTGATCTTTGACAAAGATCCCAAGATTACACAGTAGGGAAAGGGTAATCTCTTCAACAAATGGTGATGGAAAACTGGACATCCACATGCACAAAATGAAACTGGATCCTTTCTCAGAGCATACAAAAAAATTAATTCAAAATGAATTAAAGATTTAAATAAAGACTGGAAACTATAAAGATCCTAGATGAAAACATAAAGAAAGAACTTCATGTTATAGGTCTTGGTAGCAAATTTTGGGATATGACACCAAAAGTAGAAGCCACAAAAGCAAAAATAGACAAGTGAGATTACATTAAATTAAAAATATCAGCACAGAGGGAAAAAATGGAGTAAAAAAGGAATCTATAGAATGAAAGGCAATATTAGCAGACGCAATATCTGATAAGGAGTTAGTATTCAAAATATACAAGGAACACCTAAATTCAACATATAAATAAATAAATGAATAGTTTAATAAATATTCATTAAAAGTGAGTAAAGGACTTGAGCAGACATTTCTCCAAAGAATATATACAAATGGCCAACAGATATATGACAAGATGTTAAAGATAACTAATCATCAGGGAAATAGAAATCAAAACCACAATGAGATATCACTTCACACCTATTGGGATGGTTATTATATATACAAAAAAAAAAAAAAAAGATAACAAGGGTTGGCGAGGATGTGAGAAATTGAAAGTTTTGTACACTGTTAATGAAAATGTAAAATAGAGTGCATCCAGTATGGAAAACAGTATGGAGTTCCCTTAAAAAGATAAAAAATAGAATTATCATATAAAGCAGCAATCCTACTTCTGGGCATATACCCAAAATAATTGAAATAAGTATCTTGAAGAAATAACTGCATTCCGATGTTCATTACAGTCTTATTCATAATGGCCAAGACATGGAAACAACTTAAATTTCCATCTACAGGAGAATGGATAAAGAAAACATGGTATGTACATAAAATGGAATATTATTCAGGCTTAAAAAAGAAGTAAATCCTGCCACATGCAACAATATGGATGAACCTAGAGGACATTATGCTAAGTGAAATAAGCCAGTTATAGAAAGACAAATACTGCATGATTCTGTTCATACAAGGTATCTAAGACAGTCAAACTCAAAGAAACAGAAAGTACAGTGGCGGTTGCCAGGGGCAGGGGTTGGGGGTGGTGGGGAGTTGCAGTCAAAGGTATATAGTTTCAGTTATGTAAGATGAATAACCCAGAGGTCTGTCATTCAGCTTCACACCTGTAATTAACACTACTGTGTTGTGCACTTAAATATTTGTCAAGAGTGTGGATCTCATATTAAGTGTTCTTACTCTAATAAAAAACAAAAACTCCTTCAACCATTGTCATAAGATTGTTCTGGAGATTCAGTGATATAATTCCTATGGAATCTCTAAAAACTATAAAGTGCAGTAAAAGTAGTTGGTTGCTATTCTTATGGATATTTTCAAAGTAAAAGTCACTCAGTCGTGTCCAACTCTGCGAACCCATGGACTTATACAGTTCATGGAATTCTCTAGGCCAGAATACTGGAGTGGGTAGCCTTTCCCTTCTCCAAGAGATCTTTTCAACCCAGGGATTGAACCCAGGTCTCCCGTATTGCAGGTGGATTCTTTACCATCTGGGCCACAAGGAAAGCTCATCAATATTTTAATTAATTAAAATCGATATTTTAATAACATTTAATATTGATGGATGACTTTTATTTTAGAATCTTCTAGTGATAACTGTGCCTTTGCCATTTAAAGGATCACTCATCATGATCAATGAAACTATTCAGGAAGACAGTATGAAGTGTTTATTGTCATTATTCAACCAAAAAGCTATTTGCTAAGCTTCTATTATTATTTTGGAGAAGGCAATGGCACCCCACTCCAGTACTCTTGCCTGGAGAATCCCATGGATGGAGGAGCCTGGTAGGCTGCAGTCCATGGGGTCGCTAAGAGTTGGACACGACTGAGCAACTTCACTTTCACTTTTCACTGTCATGCATTGGAGAAGGAAACGGCAACCCACTCCAGTGTTCTTGCCTGGAGAATCCCAGGGACGGGGGAGCCTGGTCGGCTACCTTCTATGGGGTCGCACAGAGTCGGACACGACTGAAGTGACTTAGCAGCTATTATTATTTAGCAATATTGTAGGCACTTCAGAAAATAAGACAGACATCATTCTTGTTTTTTAAGCAGTTTAATGATCAGTCAGGAAAATAACGCTGTCACATACAGGGCAGTTGGCAAGGAATGAAATAGTACCGAATCAAGTAATAATTGAGTACTTGAGCCCAGTTGAAGTTCAGACAAGAGGAAGATCCTGAAGTTATGAGTGCTCTGCGGCATCTTCTTGCCAAATATGAGACCTCAGAGACTTAGGAGAGAGGCAATTGCAGTTGCTATGGCTGCTCGTTTGGCACCATCCTGCTTTTTATGGTCTCCAAAAGCATGAGGGCTTTCTTGATTCACTCATCAATCATTAGACAGTATGTGGTTTAAAAGCAGAGCTCCTTCTCTAGCCTGGAAAGAAATTTTGGCTCACATGTCAGGTTTTCTTGATACAGGCTTGTGCATGACCTTGGGCCTTTTTAGATTACAGAAAGTTTTTGCAGAATCTTCACAGCCACCATCATTTCTGATAGGAGGATATCTCTGATCTTGATGATAATCATCAGAAATTTACATGTATTATTATGCTTTCAGAAGATTTGCAGTTACTAAGTAGATTCTCCTGGAGATACACATCAATCAGCAGGCAAATTAATTGGTATCCTCATTTCATATGTTTCTTTCTTTTTCTTTCAACAGTTCCATAATGCATTGCTTCTCAAAGTGTGGTCTGTGGGCCACCTACACCAGAATCCACTGGATGTGGTAATTAAAAATTCAGGTTTCTGAAACCCAGGCCTACTGAATCAGAATCTTTGGGGAGAACCCAAGAATCCACATTGGTGTGAGCTTTCCAGATGATCTTTTGCACATCGATGTTTAACAGTCATGCCTTAATGCTCATTGAACATAAAAACATCCCAATGTCCTGTCCACTTCCCAACTCTGCACCCTGATCAAATCAGATCTCTGATGCAGGGACATAGGCATCAGCGTTTTTAAACCTTCAAGACAGTTCCAATGTGCAGCCACAACTGAAGACCACTGGCTTACAGCAGTGCTTTTCAAGCTTTAATGTGTACATGAGCCACCTGGGGATTTTATTAAAATGTGATTCTGATTTAGGAAGTCTGGAGAAAGGCCTTAAATTCTGCATTTCTAATAAGTTCCCAGATGATGTAGATGCTGCTGGTACATGGACCTAATTGGAATACCTAGGGCTTAGAGAAAAATACATTTAATTGTTTAATTGCCCCATTCTTCATTGGCACAATCTTCTGCATGAATTATATTTGATCAAACTTAATTCCATATAAACTGATTTATGACACAGTGAAATCTCTGTTCCAAAGAATAGTTTTTCCAGCTTCCCATAAAAATAGTATTTCTTCCAGACTTCATATATGGGCCAATAAACCCTGCATCTCTACTTTTGACCTCTTTTCTCACCTCTCCCTCTAAACTTGCTTTCTTTACATTCCTCACATAAACCAGCTCATTCCTACTCAAGGCCTTTGTCTTGTGATTTCCAGGCAAGCACTTCTCCTAGTTCATAGCAAGGCTGGCCCTATCTGTCCTTTCAGGATTAAATTTCAATGTCATTTCTTTAGTGGGAATGTCTCTGACTGTCTTCCTCCATCGCACTCCAAATATATATTCGCTATTACAGCTCATGTTTTGTTTTCTTTATACAACTTACTACCTGAAATTCCTGTTAATTTATTTCTTTCCTTTTAAATTTGTCTATCTCCCCCTTCTATCCCCACCTCAGTGGAGGCTGCACAAAGATTCAGGTCTGGTCTACCTTGTTCACAACTAGCCCAGTGCCTGGAACAATGCTTGACATCTGGTGATTGATCAATAAATGTTTTTGAAGGAATGAATGATAGTTTGTGACGTCATCTGTTGTGTGTCTGTCTATAGTACCAATCCCTAGTTCCCAGCCTCTGAATATCTGTTTCAGGAGCTCTTGAATGGGCTCCAAAGACCCTAGGTTGGGAAACAAAGTCCTAAAGAGTGTGTTCCTTTCTTGATTGACTGAATGTTCTTGGACAAAGCTGTGGATATTAGAATTCCTAACTTCTTTTAGAAAAGGAATGTATCATAAAAATAGGATGTATTTCTCTTACCTTATGAGCTAGTGTAAATATTATACAAGCACTACATCAGACCACACCTCTGATCTACTGAAGCAATATTTCTGGGTATTGGTTCTAGTGATTTTTTCTTAAAACATCTCCAGGTGTTTCCTCTAAGTATTTAGTTTTATGCAGCTCTGGAGTGTGAGGGCTTCCCAGTTGGCACTAGTAGTAAAGAACCCTCCTGCCAATGCAGGAGACATAAGAGACACAAGATCGATTCCTGGGTCAAGAAGATCCCCTGGAGGAGGGCATGACAACCCACTCCAGTATTCTTGCCTGGAGAATCCTATGGACAGAGGAGCCCGGCGAACTCCTGGTGGGCTACAGTCCATAGGGTCACAGAGAGTCAGGCATGACTGAAAGGAGTTAGCACACATGTACGCATGGAGTGTGAGGCACTCATTATTAGAACTGATGGGACATGAAGCAAGCATTGATGTTAATTCTCCAAAGGCACATACATAAAGCCTCTGAATAACACGCTGTATCTGATAGAAATGCTTTTGGGGCAAGCAGTGACAAAAAATCTGATTAACAGTAGATTAAACAATGGATGCTTTTTTCCTCTTTCATAACAAGAAATCTGAAATTAGGTGTTTACTGGCATTGGTTCAGTCGTTCTGCTCAAGGATTCAGATTGTTTCCATCTTTATCATCCACCATCCTCATATGCTTGCCTTCTTCCTCATATTTGTAACTTTGCATAAAGCCCTAACAGCTTCAGGAGTCACGTTCATGTTCAAGGCAAGAAAGAAAGAGAAGCCTCTCCCAGGAGCTCCCTCAGAAGGCATCTTATCTTTGTTTGGCCAGAACTTGGCATTCTACTCTAGCTGCAAAGAAGGCTGGAGATGTGAGTAGCAAGCTTTCCAAACCATAGTGGGAGGGAAGTGACCAGTGAGAAGGGGGTGGAGAATGGTATTTAAGGAGCCAGGGAATAGCATTTGCCCCACATGCCTGTTGAGGAAACACGATTCAGTCCAAGATGATGTCTAAAGAGAAACTTCTACCCTTTCCTGCTCCATTCAATCCATGCTTTCCTAGGATTACCTTTTTCTTTGCCTAGAAAATTTTCACCAAGTGACTGATTTTCACTTCCAAAGTCTCTTTAAAAAATTGAGATATAATATATATTATACTGAGATTATATTTCAATTAATATATATTGATTGAGATATAATATATATTATATAATATATATTAGTTTCAGGTGTACAGGATCATGACTTGCTATTTGTGCGTGTTAAGTTGCTTCAGTTGTGTCTGACCTATGGACTATGCGACCCTATGGACTATAGCCTGCCAGGCACCTCTGTCCATTGGATTTTCCAGGCAAGAATACTAGAGAGGTTGCCATGCCCTCCTCCAGGAGGTCTTCCCAATCCAGGGATTGAACCCATGTCTTTTATGTCTCCTACATTAGCATGCGGGTTCTTTACCACTACTTCCACCTGGGAAGCCCTTGCTATTTGTATACATTGAGAAATGACTACCACGTGGCTCAGAGGATAGAGCGTCTGCCTCCAATGTGGGAGACCTCCATTCGATCCCTGGGTCGGGAAGATCCCGTGGAGAAGGAAATGGCAACCCACTCCAGTATTCTTGCCTGGAGAATCCCATGGACAGAGTAGCCTGGTAGGCTACAGTCTACGGGGTCGCAAAGAGTCGGACACGACTGAGCAAGTTTACTTCACTTCATTAGTCTAGCTAACATCTTCGTCACTTCATAGAATTACAAGTCTTTTCTTGTGATGGGGACTCTTTTGATCTACTCTCTTAGCAACTTTCAAATATACAGTACAGTATTGTTAACTATGTGGGTTTCCCTGGTGGCTCAGAGGTAGAACCCACTTGTCAATGTAGGAGATGTGAATTTGATCTCTGAGTCAGGAAGATCCCCTGGATAAGGAAATGGCAACTCACTCCCGTGATCTTGTCTGGAGAATCCCGTGGACAGAGGAGCCTAGCAGGGATTGCAGAGTTGGACACAACTTAGTGACTAAAACAACAACAATTATTAACTATAATCATCATGCTATACATACATCCCCAGGACTTATTTATTTCATAACTGGAAGTTTGTGCCTTTTGACTCCTTTCACCCATTTTACTCACCGCCCCCCTTGCCCGCCATCTGCTGCCTCTGTCAATGACCAATCTGTTCTCTGTATCTATGAGTTTGGACGTTCTGCTTGTTTGTTTGCTTTCTTTAGTTTCCACATATAAATAAATCATGCAGTGTTTGTCTTTCTCTGTCTGACTTATTTCACTTAGCACAATGTCTTCTGATTTCAACCATGTGGGTGCAAATGGCAAGATTTCCTGCTTTTTATGGCTGAATATTACTCCATTACATCTATATATCTTATATCTGTATTTACATAGATATATCACATTTTCTCTATCCATTCATCTATATTTACCCATTCACCTATTTATGAATACTTAGGTTGCTTCCAAGCTTCTTGGATATTATAAATGATGCTGCAGTGAACATGGGGGTGCATATATCTTTTTAAGTTAGTGTTTTTGTTTCCTTCAGATAACAAAAATGGAAGTGCTGGATCACATTTTAATTATATCTTTAACTTTTTGAGGAAATACCATACCATTTTCCACAGTGGCTGCGTCAATTCACATCCCTACCAACAGTGCACAAGTGTTCTTTTTTCTCCACATCCTTGCCAGCACTTGATATTTCTAGTCTTTTTGATACCTGCCATTCTAACAGGTGATATCTCATATACTCACCGCCCCCCTTGCCCGCCATCTGCTGCCTCTGTCAATGACCAATCTGTTCTCTGTATCTATGAGTTTGGACGTTCTGCTTGTTTGTTTGCTTTCTTTAGTTTCCACATATAAATAAATCATGCAGTGTTTGTCTTTCTCTGTCTGACTTATTTCACTTAGCACAATGTCTTCTGATTTCAACCATGTGGGTGCAAATGGCAAGATTTCCTGCTTTTTATGGCTGAATATTACTCCATTACATCTATATATCTTATATCTGTATTTACATAGATATATCACATTTTCTCTATCCATTCATCTATATTTACCCATTCACCTATTTATGAATACTTAGGTTGCTTCCAAGCTTCTTGGATATTATAAATGATGCTGCAGTGAACATGGGGGTGCATATATCTTTTTAAGTTAGTGTTTTTGTTTCCTTCAGATAACAAAAATGGAAGTGCTGGATCACATTTTAATTATATCTTTAACTTTTTGAGGAAATACCATACCATTTTCCACAGTGGCTGCGTCAATTCACATCCCTACCAACAGTGCACAAGTGTTCTTTTTTCTCCACATCCTTGCCAGCACTTGATATTTCTAGTCTTTTTGATACCTGCCATTCTAACAGGTGATATCTCATTGTGGTTTTGATGTGCACTTCCCTGATGATTACCAAATGCTTGGTTTACTTCTGGAGATAACAGCAACAATTTATATGTTCCAGGCATTATCTATAAGCACTTTATATATATTAACTACTTAATCTTCATGAAAAACTTATGTAGTAGATCCCATTATTATCCCCAGTTAACAAATGAGGAAACTGGGTTATAGAGAAGTTAATTAATTTGCCCAAGCTCACTCAGCTAGTGAACAGCAGAGTGGAATTCAAAACCAGGCAATTTGGTTCTAGAGTCCATGTTCTTAACCATAATACTATACCCTTCCACAAGTACTTAGGTTAAGGTCCACTGACTAAAGAATATAACTTAGTCAAGCAAAGCTAGGCTTCCTTAGTCATTGCAGAAAAGGAAACACACATCAGGGGAATGATGAGGAACTTGAAAGGGGAAACCAAGTAAGAGTATTTAAAGGGCTTGGGGAACCAGAGTTATTTATTTGTAAGTCTTAGCAGGGATAGTTTAAGAATTTGTAAGCTAGATTAGTTACTAGAACACTCAGTGGTCTTTAGGACACAGGGGTTGATGTGCAATTGCTATTAGAATAATTGGATCTGAAGGAGCTGGACTCAAGAGAGTTTGAGCTTAGTTGATCTTCATGTAACCTCATCTGTTTTGTGAGTTGCACAGTTATTGCATCTATCAGTCTTCCCTTCTGGTCATTTTTCAGTCTAGCGGAAGGATGCTTGCATGCTCAGTCACTTCAATTGTGTTCGACTCTTTGCAGCCTCATGGACTGTAGCCTGCCAGGCTCCTCTGTCCATGGGATTTTCCTGGCAAGAATGCTTGAGCGCATTGCCATGCCTTCCTCCAGGGATCTTCCTGACCGAGAGATGGAAATCACGTCTCCTGCATCTCCTGCACTGCAGGTAGGTTCTTTACCACTGAGCCACTGGGGACGTGCCAAGTAGAAGGACAGATCACTGTCTTTTAGGGGAATGATGAATCCAGATTCACGTGTGTGTATGTGTGTGTGTTAGTTGCACAGTCATGTCTGACTCTTTGTGACCCAATGGACTGAAGCTCACCAGGCTCCTCTGTCCATGGAATTCTCCAAGCAAGTATAAGGGAGTGGATAGCCATTCCCTTCTCCAGGAGATCTTCCTGACCTAGGGATCCAACGCAGGTTTCCTGAACTGCAGGCAGATTCTTTACCATCTGAGCCACCAGGGAAGCCCTGGTGGGGCTTCATACCCACTGTTCAGTTGGTTGCGACAGTGTTTGCAACCTCAAGTGACAGGCCTTCTGATTCTTTTTGCTGGATGATTATTTGTGGAATCTTCTGGAGTGAAAGTGGCTCTGGAGTTATTCACTTTGGCTGCAATATAGAAACAGGAAGTTTTGTTCCTGTCTCAAATATGAGACAGGAAATTACTTAAGTGAAACTTCATTCTCGTGAACCTTAAGCTACTTAAATCTTTTGTTAACCATGTGGCTTTTTCCTTTGACTTAATGTAAGTAGTTCATCTTTCCCCATTTCTGGAGGATGAATCTTATTTGTAATAATTATTGGGAGCCAGGATATCAGGAGTACCATGATTAAAGGGTAAGAATGTCTACTAATAATGTAGATTCTTGAACCAGCACAGAAGGAAGAAACTAACCAAGAGTATAAAGAAAAAAACTTACAAAGACATATAGCAATCAATGGTTTTGGGCATCTGGGGTCTTAGGCATAAGCCATCTACTTAAATTGTCTTTTTCTTCTGGGCCAAAACAGCCTTATAAATGTTGACTCACTCATAGATGCATGTCTAAAGTGATGAGGATGATGGTATCCATGAATTTATTCTTTCCAATATCAGTGGTTCTTTACTGAGATTCTTTAGATTTTTTTTCCCCCCCCAGAAAACTCATTTCCTTAGTATATCAGAGTACTCTTAAAGATACATGTTTTGGCCAAGAGAGAGGGGAACTCCATCACAAGTACCAAGAAAAGGCTGTGTTCATGTTCTGTGTACTTAAGGTCAGCACTACACCAGTGCAAACATATTTGAATACACAGCATAAAAGGGCAATCCATCATTAATTTCTCTGAAAACACACTTGCACCTGCAGACTTCCTGGAGGTTCTTTTTTTTTTTTTTTTTTTTTTAGGGGGAGTGTCTTGAAGTACAGGGACTCTCAAGCACCTGGAGGCCAACAACTGCAGATGTCCGCCTGAAGGCAAAGATTTGATCAGGTTGATGAAACCAGCGTGGTATGTCCTAGCAAAACAATGATCTACAGATTACAAAGCTTGAAGTGGTTTTAATTCTGAAGATATGAAATCTATGCCTGCAAAAGGGGTGGGAGATTCTGCAACAAAAGTCTGGAATGATTCCCAAATGTGCAGAATCAAGAACTAGAATTTTTGTTGATGTTAAGGGTTTCATTTCACAAAGATTAATTCTATATCCTTTGAATATAGTAAGTGGTTGTCTTAAATATGGCCTAAGTAGGAAAGAAAGGAAAGTTCTTTATTGCCTTATATTCAGCATCTGTTTTTGTTAATGGTCCAATGCAGGACTCTCTGAACTTTTCCCAGAATTTAAACTAAGTATTAAATTTAAAAATAAAAAAGATATAAATGTTTACTTAAAAAAAAATCTCTAACGTCTTTTTTGGCTACCTAAAATATATCAAAGACCAATATTTGGAACAAGAGCAATTAAGTTAATTTTCTTTGATTAATAAATTATCTTCCATTTAAAAAAAAAGAGGAAAGTTAAACTGTTTGCTTAAAGTTCAGTTAGCCAAGATGTGTGTTTAATAAGCTCTTGGGTTTGCCTATACCTGGTTATTCTCTAATTCACATAAAGGCCCAGATTATTGCTTACAAACCTATTTTGTGAAATTACTAGAGTTACACTGCTCCAAGTGAGGTTCTTTATGATGTATAAAAATTAAGCATTTTGCCTGCTTAGTCACACCACATAATTGCAAAGGTTCTTAAGTCTAGGTCGACCTGAGCAAGTTTGTTCTTGATTTATATACTACTTCCAGAAATATGTCATGGTGTTTATTTCTTCGTGCAGAGGACCAGTGGGGCAAAATAAGTTGTGACTGGTGATTGCACACTCACTTGGAACTTTAGGACCCACTCTGGATTTTGATTGCACCAATTTGAAAATTTTAACTCTTGTGATCACTATTTACTGATATCCTCTTCTCAACTTTGTTCTAAATAATTTCCTGCCTTTCTTGAGCCTAACAGCCAGGAGACCAAAACCTTCCACACCTCTAACCAGATGAATAGAGGCAATTAGGTGAAAATGCCCCTTTAAACATTGGTTTGAGTGTACCAGGTATAATTCTCAGATTTACTTGGATCCAAGGGTTAAACTCAAGAAGCTCTTGACTCATGCTATAAATTTTCAGAACTATTTACTGGGGAAAAATAAATCCAAACTCCTGATTTTTCCCATTGTTTAAAACTGTATATTTAGAAGCCATCATACTGCTCATGGGGCTTCCCTGGTGGCTCAGCGGTAAAGAATCTGCCTGCAATGCAGGAGACGACGCAAAAGATGTGAGTATGATCCCTGAGTCGGGAAGATCCCCTGAAGGAGGGCACGGCAACCACTCCAGTATTCTTGCCTGGAGAATCCCATGGACAGAGGAGCTTGGCAGGCTACAGTTCATGGGGTTGCAAAGAGTCGGATATGACTGACCCAGCTTAGCACACACGTCTACCACTCATGGTAGTAGTGTGATACAATACAGGATGGATGGATGATTATTCATGTTATTTACCTTCAGGAATACTAAGAGGCATCTCACATTGGAAAAGTAAAAAATATATATATTTTGCTAATTTGTAAACATTATTTCAGATAGATTCATTCTATTTCTGTCAATAGTACTTTCAATTAACTCTAGAAGATTAATACATATCTCCCCAACCAATGCATCAACATATTCAAAATGGACCCTATTTTTTTTTTAAGAACTTGGTGTATCTTCCCAGATTCATATAGGAACTGATAAAATGGTCTATCAACAAATGCAAAGATGCAAATTGAGATGATTAAATAACACTTCCAAGCTCTCTTTTCTCCTCTAGTTGAATCGATCAGCTGTTGTTTCTCTATGGGGTAGAGTGGGGTTGACATTTGCTTCTTCAATGTGTCTCGTGTTGAGAAGAAGCCAGTTTTGGGTGGAGGTTGTAGGGGAAGTAGCTGACTGGATCACTTTTAGACTGGTTGTGAGAGAACCCACATGCCACTCACCTCCCCAGAGTGGGTAGAGGACTCAGTTTATACATGGCTCACCCTTATTCATGACCCTTTTATATCAACTCTGAATGTACCACTGAGAAAATCTGAGAATTAACTGCATATAAACAATTAAAGCTGTAAATGAACTGAGTATTCTCTAGGAAGAGACAAAGCTTTTTTTCCCAAACACTTGATTGCTAAGGAACCAGAACGAGAATAGTCTTGAATAGAAGATTAGAGTTGTGTTTTAACTAGGATTTGGACACAGTATCTTTTAAAGTTTCAAGTACGAACAATGATTAAACCAAATTAATTTGCTATGGAATCAACTTCTTCCACAGTCATAGGAAATATTGTCACAGAGTGATAAAAATCTAACTCCCTCCCCACACTTCCAGCCGCTTGTCTCTTGGCATTTCAATCCATCCTCCACATTTCTGTCACAGTTCTCTTTTCTAAACTTCCAGCATAATCCATGCTATTTTCTCAGCCTAAATGTCTTCTCTGGATCCCCATTCCCTAGGAAAATAAAGTTCAATGCCTCATCTAGGCACTAGAGGTCTTTCATAATCTGGTCCCAGTCAAAGTAGACTCTTCTCTTTTGACCCAGCTTGTCCTAAGCCACACTAAGTTTTTCACTGTTTCCTGACCATGCTGACTCTCCTGTGTGGTTCTCTCTACCTGGAATGCCCTTTCCTCACTAGGATCTACATGTCCCAGAGAGCAACTGAGCTCTTCCCATCCTGCTCTCAAAGAAGAAACATCGTCCAGACTCTGAACTTATCATATGGCATTTTTCGTAGTTAGTTGCATACTTATGAATCTGTCCTACTAAGTTGTGAATTCCTTGATGGAAGAGACAATGCATTATCCATCTTTATTCCCTGTGCATCTTGTGTAAATAGGGTGCATAACACAACTTCAATAATTATCGAGTAGCAGAGTAGTTGTTGAACAGCAAATATGGGTAGGATATGCTGCAGATGTGTGATGTTTTAAAATATTGACTTATTTATTTTTGGTTCTGATTACTTATTCTTCTAGAGCAGTACTGTCCAGTATAAATATAATGTAAGCCACAGATGCAAGCCACATATATGATTTAAAATTTTTTAGTAGCCATATTAAAAAATAAAAATAAAGGTAAAATTAATTTTCATAGCATTTTTATTTACCAAATATGTCTAAATATTATAATTATTTCAACATAGTATTAGCATAAAAATGATTAATGGGATAGTTTACATTTTTTTAAGAAGTCTTAGAAATTGAGGATGTATTTTTCATATCTCAGTCTGGACTAGCCACATCCAAGTGCTCAGTAGCCTCATGTGGCTTGTAACTACCATATTGGACAACACAGCTCTAGATATTTCTACTGCTTCCATTCAGGAATTTGCTGGGGGCTTTATAATAACTGCTACGAAGGAGGCATGAAAAACCAGAAAGCCAAGAAGTAGAACTTCATATCCCTTTTGACTTTAAAGAAAGCTGAGTGCTGAAGAATTGATGCTTTTTAACTGAGGTGTTGGAGAAGACTCTTGAGAGTCCCTTGGACTGCAAGGAGATCCAACAACAAAGGAGATTCATCCTAAAGGAGATCAGTCCTGGGTGTTCATTGGAAGGACTGATGTTGAAGCTGAAACGCCAATACTTTGGCCATCTGATGCAAAGAACTGACTCATTTGAAAAGACCTTGATGCTGGGAAAAATTGAAGGCGGGAAGAGAAGGGGACAACAGGGGATGAGATGGTTGTATGGCATCACTGACTCAATGGACATGAGTTCGAGTAAGCTCTGAGAGTTGGTGATAGGGAAACCTGGCGTGTTGTAGTCCATGGGGTCACAAAGAGTTGGACACCACTGAGCAACTGAACTGAACTGAGGTCTTTGTGGGGAAAGGATAGCCTCATGCAGAGGAAGAGAAATAGATTCAAGAGAAAGCTTATGACATGAAAAGAAGGCATTGTTTGGTCTTCTTCCACAAGTATACTTGGGAAAAAAGAATCTGTAGGTCAAGAAGTGGGACAAAATTTAAGGGGAAGTAGAAAATGAACAGGCTTCCCAAGTGGCACTAGTGGTAAAGAACCTACCTGCCAATGTAGGAGACATGGGTTCAATCCACGGGTCAGAAAGACCCCCTGGAGGAGGGTATGGCAACCCACTCCAGAATTCTTGCTTGGAGAATCCCATGGATAGAGGAGCCTGGCAGGCTTCAGTCCATAGGGTGTGCCCTCAAAAACTCAGAGAGAACTGAAGCGATGTAACACACATGCACAGAAAATGAACAGACAGCATGGGTTCTTGAGAAAAAAGACCCATACCTCTTTTTCTCTCTCAGGTTCTGAGTAAGAGGACAACAGAAATTCAAGTTGATTTGAGGATTTGAGAGCAGTGGAGTCCTGGGTCCCTTTCTCCAAGAAGGGCTTAGGGAGATGGCAAGCAGAAAGGCTGCTCTATAGTGTGTCCAGGCTCATGGACTTGAGATGGTCTCGTGGAATTCCCATGTGCTTCAGAGATTTATGGCTTCCCCAATGACTTAGCAGGTAAAGAATCTGTCTGCAATGCAAGAGATGCAGGTTTGATCCCTGGGTCAGGAAGATCTCCTGGAAGAGGAAATGGCAACCCACTCAGTATTCTTGCCTGGAAAATCCCATGGACAGAAGAACCTAGTGGGCTACAGCCCAAAGGGTTGCAAAAAGCTGGACACAACTGAGCACACACAGACACACACACCTAGAGAGCTTTATAGTTAGTTCCACACACCCAAGAATAGCTCTGAAACAATGACCTCCTATTAATAGTTCCACTGGGCTTCTTGGAGCTCACCCTTCTGTAAGAGAAGCTGAAGGATCCCATGCCCTAGAAGGAGAGAAGGATGGATATCAGCAAAGAGACATGGGCAGGAAGATATAAACAGATGGAGACAGATGGATTAAACACACAGACATGGAGGAGTCCAGTCCATAGGAAGGAGAGCAACTGAACTGTGACCTATGTGGATATGGAGTCAAAGATCAGATAGAAACAGCAGAGCTGAACAGATGTCACCATGCATAGGTGATATTGAATTGAAGTCGCTCAGTCGTGTCCGACTCTTTGCGACCCCATGGACTGTAGCCTACCAGGCTCCTCCGTCCATGGAATTTTCCAGGCAAGAGTACTGGAGTGGATTGCCATTTCCTTCTCCAGGGGATCTTCCTGACTCAGGGATCGAACCTGGGTCTCCTGCATTGCAAGCAGATGCTTTACCATCTGAGCCACCAGGGAAGCCCCTGACTCTGATAAAAGGACACCTATCTCAGGGTTGGGTACCTCATACAACTTCCTGGAAATCAGACACACCTCCAGGGAGAGAAGGACAGGCTTAAACTGACTGGGTTTCAGTTTCTCCTACTTGAAGCATCAAGGCTTATAATTAAAATGAAGTTCAGTCATGAAAACTATAGGAAGTTATCTTACATAGCTGATTTTGTGCACTGAGATTCATGACCACCATTCAGAGGATATTCTGGACTCCTGGTCATGTATTTTCAACAGTATTTTGGATATAGTCTCCTCTTACCCTTAAATATTTTTATTCAGGAAAGGCTTAAAATCATAAAAAGAACCTCAATGTTTTCAATCACACACTATAATTAACTATAGTAGCTAAGTTTCTAGGAGATTCAGAGCATCCAAAAATTGGAAGATGAAGTATATGTGTACAGTCAATGAAAGAGAGAAACTGAAATATAGGCAATGCTGAGAAATGCAGGCTTGGTGAAATTAATCATCACTAGTGCTCTAGAGAAGTGCTCATCATGAAGAGTCTCAACTTTCTACAGGGCTGCAGTGTACCCTGTTGCTTTTACAGTTTTACAGAAATTGTTGGAGAGAAAAAGGAGAAAAATCTAAACTGTATGAAAATTGAGAATTAATTCTGTCATAGGTTTCTCATAAAGAAGGAACTAAAGATCATTAAGGGGCTTCCCAGGTGGCTCAGTGGTAAAAAGAAAAAAAAAAAACAAAACCTGCCTGCCAATGCAGGAGACCTGGGTTGGATCCCTGGGTTGGGAAGACCCCCCTGGAGAAGGGAATGGCAACCTACTTCAGCATTCTTGCCTGGGAAATCCTATGGACAGAGGAGTCTGGGGGTGGGGGCTACAGTCCATGGGGTTGCGAAGAGTCAGACAGAACTGATGGACTAACACTTTCACTTTCATTATAGGTGGTTGGAGGTTGTGAGGCTGGGGAGGCATGCAGGCAAACCAACTGTATATTATGGATAGAATATATTTAAGAACTAAGATTTGATATAGTGAAACATAAACTCTAAAATTATTTCAATGTCAGCCCCCAAAAGACTTCTGTAAGTCAAATACTTTTGACATCCTCTCCTCTTCCGAACTGAGAGAGAACTAATGAAAAGCTCACCAGTTGCAGAATAAAGATTTTTAACCCACCACTTCTGAAAAAAGCCTTGATTCTAATCATCCTGGAAGTTCACCCGACCCAACTGGTCAAGAGGAAATAGAGATCCAAAACTTTCCAAGTTCAGAAAAGTAGAAAAGGATTATCCAGGAAGTGATAAATTGAGCACATTCAGAGAAAACCTACTTCAAATAATACGGCTCATATGAGAGTTAAATATATTGAAAAAACTTAAAGAGCTAGAAAAAGAGAGACTAAAATAACAAGAAAAGACTCATCCTTAAATAATGGGGGTGCACATTGCCTCACAGTCTTGCTTTCTCCCTGTCCCCATCCCCCATCACTAGGGCCTTGTGAAAGACTATTTTTCCCGCTTTAGATGCGATAAAGGAAAAAACACAACTGTTCATTTGCAGGATGGCCTGAGGAATGCAGACTAAAGGACAGACAGCCTCCTTACTTTTCCATAAGCAATATTTTAAGACATCTAGTTTAGTGATGGCTGTTGAGATTGGAATTGCCAATGCTCTTTGCCAGCTCTTGTTTCCTGAAAAGTAAAGCAGTAACTTCCATTCTCTAAGAAGTTTCTTAAAAGCTAGCAGAAGGAAGTCTGGGAGCTAGAACCTATGCAAGTAGAGAACGTTCCTGAAGATGTTCATTCTGTACCCATGTCAACCTCTTCTCCTTTGGATCCAATTGATTTTTACGTTATTTGTAGCAGCAGTCCTGTTTGCAGTGGTGGTTAAGTATTAATAGTATGTAAGCAATAAAGACTTCCCTGGTGGCTCAGAGGTTAAAGCGTCTGCCTCCAATGAGGAAGACCCGGGTTCGATCCCTGGGTTGGGAAGATCTCCTGGAGAAGGAAATGGCAATCCACTCCAGTATTCTTGCCTGGAGAATCCCATGGACGGAGAAGCCTAGTAGGTTACAGTCCACGGGGTCGCAAAGAGTCGGACACGACTAAGCGACTTCACCTCAAGCAATAAATACTGAATATTTATTGAGATCTTATTATGTGTCAGGCACTGTAATAAGCATTTAACATAGAGTGATTTAATTTTCATTATAACTAATTGTTGTTGTTATTATTATTATTCCCATTTTAGAGATGAAAAGACTGAGGCTTAGGAAGGTTAAATCACTTTGCCAAGATCACATAAATAACAAGTGGCAGAGTTAGGAGTTTAATAAATAGCACGTGGCAGAGCCTTGAACCTGTTTTTGTCTTTTATCTTAAAATGCAACAATGAATGCCCACCACCCCAAGAACAGCATGCATAATTTGCAGGGCCAGTTGCAAAGTAAAACAAAAGAGGTGCCCTTAGTTAAAAAATATAAGAAAGTCAAGATGGTGCCACAGGGCATTAAACCAAACTCGGGTCCAGTGTGACAACACAGATCACAGGACCATGAAGCTGGTCCTGACTGTGTGTAACTTCTGGGGATACAAATATGAATAATATCCAGTTCACATCCTTAGAGACAGGAGAACAGACAGGCAACCAGGAAATTCCTATTACTTCAAGACCAGGAGCTGACTGTGGCTCAGATCATGAACTCCTTATTGCCAAATTCAGACTCAAATTGAAGAAAGTAGGGAAAGCCACTAGACCATTCAGGTATGACCTAAATCAAATTCCTTATGATTATACAGTGGAAGTGAGGAATAGATTTAAGGGCCTAGATCTGATAGATAGAGTGCCTGATGAACTATGGAATGAGGTTCGTGACATTGTACGGGAGACAGGGATCAAGACCATCCCCATGGAAAAGAAATGCAAAAAAGCAAAATGGCTGTCTGGGGAGGCCTTACAAATAGCTGTGAAAAGAAGAGAGGCAAATAGATTTAAGGGCCTAGATCTGATAGATAGAGTGCCTGATGAACTATGGAATGAGGTTCGTGACATTGTACAGGAGACAGGGATCAAGACCATCCCCATGGAAAAGAAATGCAAAAAAGCAAAATGGCTGTCTGGGGAGGCCTTACAAATAGCTGTGAAATAAGAGAGGTGAAAAGCAAAGGAGAAAAGGAAATATATAAGCACCTGAATGCAGAGTTCCAAAGAATAGCAAGAAGAGATAAGAAAGCCTTCTTCAGTGATCAATGCAAAGAAATAGAGGAAAATAACAGAATGGGAAAGACTAGAGATCTCTTCGAGTTTGGGAAAGAGCAGGTATAAAAGTAATCAGTCAGGGCAAAGGGAATAGAGAAGAGACCAAGGCCTAGGGGTGAGTTTTTTGAGCAGATCTCAGTCTGGGCAGGACTTGAAGCATGAAACTGGACCAGTACTTAAGTACATAAGTCTGCATGAAAGCCCAATGAAAAATCTGAATACAAAGTGAGTGAAGCCATTCATGATTTCTCCCATTTGATACTATCATAGTGTATCTTTTTCCATATTTTTCCTTTTCCCCAGCCATTCTTATAAGCACCACATAGTTGCTGCTGCTGAAAAGTGCTCAGTCGTGTCCGACTCATTGTGACTCCATGCACTGTAGCCCACCAGGTTCCTCTGTCCATGGGATTTCCTAGGCAAGAATATTGGAGTGGGTTGCCATTTCCTTCTCCAGGGCATCTTCCCAACCCAGGGATCAAATCTGGGTCTCTTGCATCTGTTGCACTGGCAAGCAGATTCTTTTTCTCTAGCGCCACCTGGGAAACCCCAGCACATAGTTGGGTCTGACTGTCTGACCATCTCTGCTTTTCTTCCTCAACACTTATCTGTCACATACCATCTCTCTTCAGGGATTCCAATTATATGTATGTTAGGCTACTTGAGGTCTTCCCTGGTGACTCAACTGATAAAGAACCCACCTGCCAATGCAGGAGATGCAAGAGATGCAGTTTCAACCCCTGGGTTGGGCAGATGCCCTGGAGAAGTAAGTGGCAATGCTCCAGTATTCTTGCCTGGAAAACTCCATGGAGAGAGGAACCTGTTATGGCTCGTGGGGTCACAAAGAGTCAGACATGACAGCCAGCATGCACTAGGCTGCGTGAAGCTAACTCTCAATCACTGATAAATTTTTTATTCTTTAATTGTGTTTCTATGTCTCCTTTTGCATATTCCAGCATTTTCCTTAATGTTTACATTCTTTTCTCCCCACCATATTTAATGCTATTAATGTCATCCAGTGTATTTTTTTTTTTTTTAACTTCAAACATTGTAGTTTTAAACTCTAGAAGTTTAATTTGGGTGTTTGTAATGTCTTCCATATCTCCTTTAAACCATTTTGCCATGTAAAATAAAGTTGTGATAACTGCTTAGTAAACATGTCTGTTAATTCTAATGTCTATATCAGTTTTGGGTCAGTTTTGCTCGATTGATTTTTTTCTTCTAACTGAAGCTTTGTATTTCCTTGATTGTTTGTATCCCGGGTGAATTCAAACTCTGCTGAATATCATTTTTTTAATATATTTTTATAGATAAGGAAACAGTGGAAACAGTGTCAGACTTTATTTTTCAGGGCTCCAAAATCACTGCAGATGGTGACTGCAGCCATGAAACTAAAAGACGCTTACTCCTTGGAAGAAACGTTATGACCAACCTAGATAGCATATTCAAAAGCAGAGACATTACTTTGCCAACAAAGGTCCATCTAGTCAAGGCTATGGTTTTTCCATTGGTCATGTATGGATGCGAGAGTTGGACTGTGAAGAAAGCTGAGCACCAAAGAATTGATGCTTTTGAACTGTGAAGCATTTTCAAAAGCAGAGACATTACTTTGCTGACTAAGGTCCGTTTAGTCAAGGCTATGGTTTTTCCTGTGGTCATGTATGGATGTGAGAGTTGGACTGTGAAGAAGGCTAAGCGCCAAAGAATTGATGCTTTTGAACTGTGTTGGAGAAGACTCTTGAGAGTCCCTTGGACTGCAAGGAGATCCAACCAGTCCATTCTGAAGGAGATCAACCCTGGGATTTCTTTGGAAGGAATGATGCTGAAGCTGAAACTCCAGTACTTTGGCCACCTCATGCGAAGAGTTGACTCATTGGAAAAGACTGTGATGCTGGGAGGGATTGGGGGCAGGGGGAGAAGGGGACGACCGAGGATGAGATGGTTGGATGGCATCACTGACTCGATGGATGTGAGTCTGAGTGAACTCTGAGAGATGGTGATGAACAGGGAGGCCTGGCATGCTATGATTCATGGGATCGCAAAGAGTCGGACACTACTGAGTGACTGAACTGAACTGAACTGATACTGTTCATGGGATTCTCAAGGCAAGAATACTGAAGTGGTTTGCCATTCCCTTCTCCAGCAGACCACATTCTGTCAGACCTCTCCACCATGACCCGCCTGTCTTGGGTGGCCCCACAGGGCATGGCTTAGTTTCATTGAGTTAGACAAGGCTGTGGTCCATGTGATCAGATTGGCTAGTTTTCTGTGATTATAGTTTCAGTGTGTCTGCCCTCTGATGCCCTCTTGCAACACCTACCGTCTTACTTGGGTTTTTCCTACCTTGGACGTGGGGAAGCTCTTCACGGCTGCTTCAGCAAAGCGCAGCTGCTGCTCCTTTCCTTGGACAAGTGGCCCCTTCTGATCTTGAGCGTGTAGTAGCTCCTCTCTGCCCTCCTGTACCCATGCAGCTTCCACTCCTTGGACGTTGTGTAGCTCCTCTCGGCCGTGCTTCAAACTGTAAGTAGCAAATGTAAAAAAGGTTCAATTTTCTTAAATAAAATGTTTTAAATGTTATTTTCTGAAAATTAAATTTTATCAAATCATTGTAAACTATACTCCGATTGCTAGTATTTAGCTCTCATCTAGTTGCTAATATAAAGGATCCATATTCTGCATCAGACACGTTACAGTTAGATTACAAAGACTCCAATTTTAAGATGATGGGAATTGTGAGATTTTGCACCAGGTTCCCCAGCTGCCATGTGTGATTGTTGCGAATACCATGTTAACTTTTGAGAGTCTCCGGGAACAGGAATTGGAACAGGAAGAGAATCTCTGGAAACAGATGAGTGCGTCTACCGGGAAATGATAATTTCTGATGCAAGAATCTGTTCAGTCACACTGGCCGAGGGGAAGCAGTTGACATGTTAATTTGTCTTTGCTCTCACCTGCCTGCATCTGCTGCTCAAACGCTCTTCGCACTCTGAAATCCTGTCCTGTCTCTGATCAGCAGCCACGGTAAAACTCAAAGGCCTTCATGGCATTTGCAAGCAATGAGTTTCTCTCTTTTTCCCAGAGACCATGGGCAGAGATACAGAGATGTGATGGAGAAGCAGTTTCCTGGGGCCTGAGCCATGTTAGTTACAGACAAGATGTTTAGGGTTATGAATGAGGCTTTGGCAACAAAGAGCACAGATCTCAAGTGACTGCAGTGTCCATGTGAGTGTTAATAAAATTGCCTTTTTTTTTTTTCCTATTTATGAGTGAGGAGCCATCTAGGTCACAGGGTTCGGAGCAGAGTCCCTGAGTTTCCTGGTAGCATCAGTCATTCATATGGAGCAAGACCTGGTGAGGCTTTCCCACTTGAGAGTGACTCTTCTTACTCCTGCTTGCTGCCCCATCCCAGCTCTGCTCAGCCCACTTTCAGGGTGGGCTCTGGACAAGTGTCTTCCTTCCAGGGTATGTTCATGGGCCATGAACCAGGGACAGTTCATTTCTGTCCTGGGAGGGGGTGGGGTGGGGTGGGGTGGGCTGGCAGGTGGGAAAAAGTTTCAAGAGGAAAGGGACATATGTATACCTGTGGCTGATTCATGTTGATGTATGGCAGAAACCCAAACTAAGTAAATGAAAAGACAAAAGCTTCTTTATGAGAGTCTGACAGATGGAGACAGAATTTCCTGCTTAGAATGAGCATATAAGCAAAAACTGAAAGAGTGACTGCAGGAGGGACTTCCCTGGTGGTCCAGTGGCAAAAACTCCATGCTCCCAATGCAAGGGGGCCCAAGTTCAATCCTTAGTCAGGGAACTAGATCCCACATGCTGCAACTAAAGATTTCACATGCTTCAATGAAGATTAAAGATCCTGTGTGCCTAAGACCCAGTGCAGCCAAATAAATATTTATTAAAAAAAAAAAAAAGAAAATGCAAAGTGAACGCATGAGTCCATTGTAAGGCCCACACAACATTTTGGGGCTGTGTTTACATAAGAGTGCTAGAATTCCACATCTAGCCTTGTAGGATGAGGGCTGACTTCAGTCCTCTCTGATCACCTTGGCAAAGTCTTACAATTTGAAAAGACTCCCTTCAGTTACTTGAGATCTGTGCTGTCTCTTGTCCACCTACTGCATAGACCTGACTCATTGGAAAAGACCCTGATGGTGGGAAGGATTGGGGGCAGGAGGAGAAGGGGACGACAGAGGATGAGATGGTTGGATGGCATCACTGATTCAATGGACCTGAGTTTGAGCAAACTCTGGGAGACAGTGAAGGACAGGGAAGCCTGGCGTGCTACCGTCCGGGGTGGGTCACCAAGAGTCAGACATGACTTAGCAACAGAACAGTCGCTTACAATGAAAACACGTGACTGTGATACCTTCTGCTGTTCATTTGTTTGCTCTGTAAACTGAGCTTTGTCCTTGCTGACATTGGGTGCGTCTAACCGCAGGTTCAGATTCTATTTAAGTTGTACTCTAATACAATGATTCTCGAGGAGACCCCAATTTCTCTGGTTTCACTGATGTTTTGATTGGATTTTCTTTTTAAGCTACCTCAGCCAAAAGCGTCTTCTCACAAAAACAGCAGGTTCATTTCAATTCAATATTTCGCTTTGGACAATTGCTGGACTCCATTTAGCACCCCATATTGGAACGCGAGCTCCCCAGGACTTACATGCTTCCCACCCATTAGCATTTGAAGGAGCCTTGGCAGACAGATTGAGGTCAAGGGAAAGGCAGACCCCCATGGCCAGTGGAAGAGCAGAAAGTTGGTGCCTTCAAATTGTTGTAAATAGTGCTTTGCAAGCCATATGCTGCCTGAGACTGTATTTGCATTGCGTACCCGGCCTCTTGTTATTAAACATAGCAAGGCACAAGACTGGATGGTGGGAGATAGAGGCCCCAGTGAACTCCAGAGTTTCCACCATCTACCTGATGTTGACTGGGTGTTTAGTCTGGCAAAAGCTCAGACCAGAAGGTCACTTTTGGGAAACACAACAATGTCTTGTGTCATGGGTGTTTCAGAAGGGAAGGAGGCTCTCTTTGCACCCTGAAGCAGAAAAATATTTGGAATTCTCCTGCCCGACTAGATTTTTCCTCTAGGAACAGGTGGGGCCCTTCAGGCCAAGCCCAGGTCAGCTTCAAGGGCTTCTCCGGTTAAGCGCCTTACAAAGCTGAAATCCTGGGGTGCAGTTTTGGGACCCTGCTATGAGAAGATGTGGCTGAGACACTGTAGCAGAGGCCAACCTGGAGCCCAGGGGTGCCTGATGCCTGCTTTCCCGGGTGGCCGGCAGGGTCCTGACAACCCCAGATGCGTGGTCATGGTGGGTTGGGGAGTGGGTGTCACTTAGCAATGTTGCTCTAACTGAGTCATTGCTCTGTGACTCTGAGGAACTCTTTCCCGATACAAGTTCGGTGCAGCTAAGTTTTTAGCTCGGGTTACCCTGTGGCACAGGTGAGAGAGAAAGATCCTTTCTCTGGCTGGAAGACAGCCCCTCTTCCTGCCCCAGCCTGGGAAGTGAGAGTGGAAGAGAAGGAGACCCTCTCCTGCCGCCTGGCCACACTCACCTCCAAATCACACGGATTAGGCAGGAGCTCTGTAGGGTCAGTCAGAGGGTAAGTGCAGGCTTGGTGTTCTGGGAAACCTGAGTTTTAAGTCTCATATCTCAGTTGTTTGCTTGCTGTGCAGCTTGAGGTAAATTCCTTAACCTCTCTGAGCCTCAGATCCCTTACTCCTCAAATGGACAGCTGAATGAAGTAGTAGTCTGGTTCACACTAGGAGCTGAGTAAAAGATAGTTGCTTTTCCTGTTTCTCTATCTCTGAGCTGGCCAAAGCCCATAGGCAACACATTCTCCCCACCTCTGAAGTGTGTTCCTGTCCATCACAGACTCAAGGCCCTTTGGCTCTAGTGTGATTCACATGGACAGCCCTGCCTGTCTCTTTGAGGACAGGTGTGGCTCAGGAGTCCACCTGTCACCTGATTCTCTGCCAGGCCAGCTCAAAGTCCATAGCTTCTGTTAGTGCTCGGGGACCTGGAACGCCGGTGACCTCACACCCTCGTATCCATGGCACTTGGCTTTGTCAGTATGCGTCATCTTGTCTGATGCTCCTGCTCTGCAAGTATCCTCCTCCTGCACTCTCCCCAACCCCTCTGCCTGCCTAGAATCACCAGAGGAGACGAGAAAGAGGGTAGAAAGCAAGAGAGCCTCCAGTCTTCTTGACTTCAGCTAAAATCTTGGCTCTGATAGTTATAAGCTGTGCAGGGGTAGGCATGTCCCTGAACTCCCAAGTCCCAGCATATCCTAGTCTGAACAGCAGGAATACTAATTCCTTCTTGGCAGGAGTGTTGTAAATATCAAAGGCAGTGACTTGTCTGGCACTTGGGAGGTATTTGATAATAATATCCTTGTTATTCAGAGCAATGTTCTCATGCCCTTAAATCATTTTCTTGAAATAATTAGAAAATCGGTTCTCATACTGTGGCCCCAGACCGGTAGCATCAGCATCACCTGGAACTTGTCAGAGATATGCATTCTCAGGACCTGCCGAGGGGTGGGAGGGGTGGGGATGGGGGCACACAGTCTGTTTTCACAAGCCCTCCAGGGGATTCTGATGTGTGGCAGAGTTAGAGAGCCTCTGAACTAGAATGTCTTTCAAACCCTCTCATGTCTTTCAAGGTCATTTCTTTGGCCTGCCTGATTATGCTCACTGGCTCCTGCTTGTGATTTGGGCAGGATTATAACTCAAGGGTCATCAAGGCTGGACTGATACCTGCAAGCTGAGAAGGGTATCACCTACCTGGATGCAACAGAAGGGCTCCAAAATCCTTGAGCCATATCCTCCTCTTGGTGTAGACAAGGGTCTTTGATTAAGGCATCAACATTCTGGGCTTTGCTTTTCATTCCCCAACACACACACACACACACACACACACACTTTGCTTCTCATTCCCCCAACACAGACACACACACACACAAACACACACGCTCTGGGAGGGCTGCTCTTCTGTCTCTGGGTAGCAGAAGTGTGTAAATTCTGTGCTGATCTTTTCTCTTCCAGCCCAAGCAAAGCTTCTTCCACTTATCTAGGTTCTTTTCTTCTGCGGAAGGGACAGCCGGAGCTTGATGGATAGGTAATCAGCTAAGTCTTCTGTAGGGTGTATTATGAACATAGATACCACCAGCGAGGCTGGACCAGCACTTTGCCTGAGCACAGACAGTGTTATTAGTACCGAATGGAGGCTGTAACTGTAGGAGAAACCTGATGCCTTGGTGTTGCCATGTTCTGTCAAGCTGTCTTCCCGAGGATGTGCTGATTTCTTTCATGTGGCTTGTTATCATCCTGCTCACAGAATTGCGGGATGAGGGCACATTGGGGCAACTGGCATAAACAGCACTTGATTTTGAGGTCTGTGACCAACTGCCCTTCCTGAGGATCTACTAGGTGCCAGTCACTCCACAAGGAGCGTGAAGTATTTAGAGTCTGGGATGGCCTCTGTTTCTAAGAACAAAATATTTCAAATAGCTCCCCTGAGTTTTTCAAATATCCAAATATTCAGCATCATAAATGAATCTGGCCTGGGTGTGAATCCTTAATGTTTCACCCCTCTTTTCGGAGGTAATGTGATTTTGGGGATGAGGGAGACCTGAGTTTGCTGGATTTTGGTTCTGCCACTCACTAGCTATGTGACCTGGGGAAAGTTACTTAATGTCTCTGAGCCTCAGTTCCCTTATCCTGCCAATGGAGCTAAGAATTTTTGCAGAGATGATGGGGAGATTATGAGAGATCTATAGTATGGTGCCTGGCACATACTCATGGTAGGTGATCCATAAGCCGTAGTTGTTCTTTTGGAGTTTGCCTCTGAGCAAAGCATTAGTAAGATAATATACATCATCCCACAGAAAAATAACCTTGAAGTAACTGTTTGAAAATTTTAATGGAAGAAAGATGGAAAAGTTTTCAGAAGTAGAAAGCAGAGGTCCCTCCAGCAACATTTGGGCTTCTCATTTCATCATCTATCCCAACATACCCCATGGTATGTCCTGTAGGGCACTCTTTCTGGACACCAGGTGAGGGACGTGTGCCCACAGCTGAGCCCATGAGCCATGGTCCAGCCTGTCAGCCAACTGTGGAACCGACTCAAGATGCTGAACTTGGCTGCTGTTTTCCTCTAGGAAACGTTTGCTGGAACACTGACTGACAACGCCAGGAGCCTCGGCTGGCTGAGCCAAGAGTTCTAAGAACTTGTTCTTGACTTTTCACTGGGATCTCATAGGTCAGGTCATTCGAACTTTTCAAGTTCCACGGGCTTTGCAGGAGAAAGGCATGGGAACAGAGCGACTCCCCTAAGGCTGATGGCTCAGACATGGGACTGGCCCAGAGTGGTTGTTTGCTATTCCTGAGAGTGCTCAGCAAACCAGGCTCTGAATGCAGAGTTAGGAATCAAGTAAAATCGAAAGGACTCTGCGTAAATATTAAACACAATGGCAGAATAAACCTGTAAAATATTTTAGATTCTTTGTAGCATGGTGACCTTTTTTTATTTCCTTGACACTTTTTTGGGCCTGATTTTTATTGTCGTAAAATGCACTGAGCATAAATCGACTCTTTGAACCATTTTAAAGCATACAGCTCAGCAGCACAAAGTACATTCACAGTGTACTCGCCACCACCCATCTGCAGAACTTGATCGTCTTCCCAAACCGAAAGTCTGTCCCCGTGAAATGCTAACTCCCTTTGCCCCTCCTCCCAAGCCCTGGATAAATTGACACTGTTTATTCTACCCAAACTTTTTTGGTAAAGACCAAAGGGGGCTTCTAGAAGACAGTAGAGTGTGCCACCAATAATCCTCCCCTTCAACAAGACACAGAAGAACTCTGTCTTCTTAATACCAGGACCTTTGACCCCCTCACATGGAGTGACGAAACAAAGGCTCCAACACAGGCGGAAATATTTTGCCTCTCTGGAGTCACCCTGCATGCCTTTATTTTTGCCCTTGCTGAAAAGAGCAATAATATAATGTTTAGAAAAGAACACTTGCAAAGAAGAAAGACTTGGAACCAACCACCGTCTTCCTGAGTTGTTGACAGCTGCTATTCAGTGGAACCCTCAGTGGAAACAAAGAGAGACTGCAGCATTGTTTTAACATGAACATTGGAAGTGGCTTCCTTCCAGAGCTTGGCTGATTAGGTACCTGGATCGGCGGCCAGCGCCTCCTGTGCTGTCTTGACTTTTTCCCCGTGGCGATTGTTGATGCAGCTGTGGAAGGGTCTGGTGTGTATCCTGAATCTCCAATTGCTTCCTTTGCTTGGAGTCAGATGTTTCTAGGTGCTGTCACTGGTTCTTCCTGACACGGTGCCTGCTCCATTTCTACGTTTTCTCTGTGTCGAGGAAAAGCGATTATTTCCCTGTTGAGAGGATTCTTCAGGCTTTCCCAGAATCCTAGCAGCAGGGTTGGCCAACACCTTGATTTTAGTGAAAGATCACTGAGATATGAAGATAGGAAGAATCTAGAGGCACTTAAGAGCACTTGAAAAAGGTTCCCCCCAGAAAGGGGTGTACCTCTACATCATCAGTTTCCATTAAAAAAAAGAAATTGGTAATGATCTCTGCTGCTGCTACTGCTAAGTCACTTCAGCCGTGTCCAACTCTGTGTGACCCCATAGACGGCAGCCCACCAGGCTCCCCTGTCCCTGGGATTCTCCAGGCAAGAACACTGGAGTGGGTTGCCATTTCCTTCTCCAATGCATGAAAGTGAAAAGTGAAAGGGAAGTCGCTCAGTCGTGTCCGACTCTTTGCGACCCCATGGACTGCAGCCCACCAGGCTCCTCTGTCCATGGGATTTTCCAGGCAAGAGTACTGGAGTGGGGTGCCATTGCCTTCTCCGATCTCTCGGTCTATCCATATTGCTGCAAATGACATTTTGGTTCTTTTTTATGACTGAGTAGTATTCCGTTGTATCTATGTACCATATCTTATCTATTCATCTGTTGATGCACATTTGGTTGCCTTCATGTCTTGACTATATATAAATAGTGCTGCAATGAATGTTAGAGTGCATGTATCTTTTCCAATTATGATTTTCTCTGGATAGTCCAGCAGAAACTAACACAACATTGTAAATCAATTCAATAAAAAAAAAATCTGGCAGTGTGCAATCAGCTTGTTCTGAGCCTTTGATGCCATGTCACTGACCTGCTCACCTGGCCTGGCTGCTGACTCTCTGTGTGCCCCACTGAGTCATTTCACAGCTCATTTTCCGCCACCAATAATGGGCTAATAATGCCTGCCCTAGCTGTAAGACTCAAATGTGGAAACACATATGAAAGTGGTGTGAAATCATAACTGCTTTCCCAGTGAAATGCGGCCAGCCTTGTGGTGAGCCTTGTGCCAGCCTGTCGGGGCAGAGCCGCCCAATGGGGTGCCCAGCTGTCAGAGGTGTGTATGGAGGTGCTGAACCCCCAAGCCCTCGGCTGTGACTCATCTCCTGTGAATATTATCATTTCCTCAGAGGGCTGTGGCAAATGACACAAATGACAAAATTGGCTGGGGAAATGCTGTCTGGGAGGCCAGGTGGAGAAGGCCTACTAGCATTAAGAAGAGCTGAGATGGGTCCTGGGCCAGGGCTCCCATAACACACTAGTTCAAATGTCATTTCCTCCAGGAAGCCTTCCCTGAGCTCTAGGTACCTGGCCTGACCAACACTGCATAGGAATTGCTGGTTTCCAGTCTCCCTTGCAGTTCATAAGATTCCATGAGGGCAGGACCATGGATTCCATCTATCTCCACTGTAACAGTAGTTCCTCAAATACTGATAGTTCTCTGATATCCCCACTCAGCCACTCCCTAGCTGTGTGTCTTCAGTTTTCTGATCTGGTGAATGGGAACTGAAGTCATGCTCATGAGACTGGAGTGAGGACCGACAGAGCCGGTGGCACAAAGGCACGCCTCCTGAGAGGTGCTCTGATAGGCATCCTTTCTTACCCAGGTCCTGGAGGTGGCTGCCTGCAGAGACTGATGTCACTGTGTTGCTGTTCCTTCTCAGATTCTAATTCCTGCCACCATATTTGTTCTTCACCAGCCTTTCCACTATAGCTTCAACACATAAATCCTTGATCATTGTGTGCTCAAACAATGCAACCTTGGGGCTGAATTCTTTGAACCTGTGTTTACTTATGTCACCAAATTGAGCAATAGGGCTTATAGCTTTCTTTCATGGGACAAGGACATTTGACTAGCAGAATTTGGGATGTGTGAGCAGTATGCAAGGTTAGGTTTGAGTAAGTGTGTCTATGCAGAGACTTTCCTCATGTAGATCTAAGACTGGATTTATGGATTCCTATCAGGGCAACCCTGAGGGTCCACATGAGAAAGTGTCAGGCCAGGCCTAAGTGGCCTCATCTCAGAGGGCATAGAGACTTCACGTCCAACCTGGGGCTTAGGAGTCCAGGACATAAAGAGGAGAGGGGCTGCTGCCTGGGTAAGGGTCTGAAGCTGGGAACCACCATCCCTCTCCTGGCCAAAGAGAGGGCCACAGAACAAGGGAAATTCTGGAACACTGAGAGGAGGCCTGGGGCAGGTCGTGGATCTAGGGAAGGTTTGGGTACAAGCCTGACAAGGAATAGGGAAGGGGTATGGAGGCATCACTTGGAGCCATGGTGTGTGAGAGATCAGAGAGGGGCAGGGGCTGAACCACAGTCCCCAGGAGGCCACATGGTAACCCTCACCTGGGCAGATGTCATCAGGAGCCACGAGGGTGTCCCAGCTTTCAGGGTCCCTGAAAGCTGTTAGTGCTCTACTGATGCCTGAATCCCATTCATTTATTTATTCATTTGCTTATTTAAGGTTATAAAAAAGTTAATGGAATATCATTGATTTTCAATGTTGTGATACCTTCTGCTGTACAGGAAAGTGAATTCGTCATACATATATATATATCCACTCTTTTTTAGATTGTTCTCTCATATAGGTCATCACAGAGTATTAAGTAATGTTTCCTGTGCTATACGGTAGGTCCTTAGTAATTATCTATTTTATATACAGTAGTGTGTAGATGTCAATCTCAAATTCCCAGTGTATGCCTCTCCCTTATCCTGGGAATGCTTGGAAAGTTCTTGATACTAGGAAATCCACCAGTGGGTGCAAGGATCTGCCTTGTTGTCCCAGTTCATTTCAGTTCAGTCATTCAGTCGTGTCTGACTCTTTGTGACCCCATGGACTGCAGCATGCCAGGCCTCCCTGTCCATCACCAACTCCTGGAGTTTACTCAAATTCATGTTCATTGAGTCAGTGATGCCATCCAATCATCTCATCCTCTGTCATCCCCTTCTCCCCCCGCCTTCAATCTTTCCTAGCATCAAGGTCTTTTCAAATGAGTCGTCAGTTCTTCGAATCAGGTGGCCAAAGTATTGGAGTTTTAGCTTCAACATCAGTCCTTCCAATGAATATTCAGGACTGACATGTTGTCCTAATTCTCTTTTGAAATGGCTCAACCTTTACATCAACCCAAGTAACCACCTTCCAGATCAGGACAGAGAATATTTCCCAGGTCCCAGCAAGTTTCTTCCTACTCCTTTCCAGGGAGCAGCCCCCTATCAGCCCTAAGGCCCCTGCTTTCCTGATTTTGATCACCTTTGATTAGTTTCACCTGTTTTTGAGATCTGTATAAACGGAATGGGCTTCCTGGGAGGCTTAGGTGGTAATCTGACTGCAATGCAGGAGACTGGAGTTCAATCCCTGGATCGGGAAGATCCCCTGGAGAAGGAAATGGCAACTCACTCTGGTATTCTTGCCTGGAAAATCCCATGGACAGAGGAGCCTGGCAGGCTACAGTCCATGGGGTTGCAAAGAATCGGACATGACTTAGTGACTAAACAATAAAATTAAACAAAAGAAATGGAATGACATAATCTTCACTCTTTTGTGTTCAGCACTTGCATCTCCTAGGAGGAAACAGCTCTTCGCTGCGTTGAACCTCCTCTGGTGGGTACTACCCACATCTTAGCTCACTTCCCAGAGACTCTCCTCCCAGGCACCCCTCCCCCAGCCCTACTTCCCGCTGCACCCCTCCATCTCCTTGTCATCAGAGGACGGAATGTGGTGGCCACAGTGCCAGGGCTCCGCTGATAAGCATTGTCTCCAACTGTTCTCAGAGGAAGTGCCAAGAGCAAGAAGAACTGGCTTTTCTTAACCCCCAGAAGGGGAAGGCCATGGCCTGGAGTTTGGAAGAGGCAAGCTGGTGATGAACTTGAATACTAGCTCATGATCTTGAGAAAGTCATTTGACCTTCCAGTTTCCTCCTTCTCAAAATAAAGGGGTGGTTTGGTTTAGATGCTCTTTAAAAAAATTAATTAATTCAATCCCAGGGTGAGGGCTGCTGTTGTCTGCAGAGAGATGGATTTAGGGGATGTGAGGGAGGAGATTGTGGAGGGAAATGCCAGTGGAGGAAAGCCAGGCAGCCATGGAAGCAAGGGATACTGCTGAGTCACGTGTAGGGGGTGGAGCCATCACCATAGCCTCCCTCTCTACACGCCAGCATAGGCAGCTGAAGAGAGGGTGAGCCATCAAACGCCTCAGGCACTGAACTACAGAGTAGGACCCCAGCCAGGGAGCCCCTCTGTGTGCCTGATGCGCCAAACAATAGAGAAGGACCCCAGGCAAGGGAGCCCTCTAAGTGCCTGAACCGGCAGAACTACAGAGAAAGACTGGCCAAAGAGGCCTTACCAGCTATAAGAGGCTGGAAAAAAAAACTCTGATAGGGTCCTAACTCCTGCGGTGGAGGCAGTCTGTGTCCTTGCACACTTTGAGCTGCCAGGGTCCCTGCAAGCCAGCCACTCTCAACTGTGGCAGAGCTGCCACAGGCAAAAAAAAGTATTGCGTCTATGCACGCAAGCTCAATTCGGCCATGTCTGACTCTTTGTGACCCTGTAGACTGTGGTCTGTCAGGCTTCTCTCTCAGATAATGGGTTCTCCAGGCAAGAATACTGGAGCATATTGGCCAATACTGGTTGCCATACCCTTCTAGAACACTATATTTCCTGCTGCTGTAGCTGCCAACCCCCTGGAGTACCTGGTGCTGCCAGAACCCCTGCAACCCAAGCAGCTGCACCACCTCCACACCTGACCCCACAGGGGCAAACCCAAGCCCTCCAGGGCAGCCTCAGGAGCTAAACCCCAGTGGATGACCCACATGTAGGGGGGAAATAGAACCAAAACTGAAAGCCATGGGCAGTGTGGCTAAGGAAGAAGACCCAAAACCTTCCCACCAGCTGTACAAGCTGCAGATTAAATCCACATGATCAACTAAGCAGACTCTGTGTCTATGGAATATATAAAAGGCCACTGAGAGCTCCCACAAAAGAAAACGCACTAGGTCTGATAGCTGTGGACATTGGAGGCAAGAACACACAGGAGTAGGACCAGACTAGAACCTGAGCTACCCCCACAGCAGGTCCAGAGATCAGCACAGTGTTGGAGGGCATCCTAGGGAGGTGAGGTGGACTGTGACTCCCAGCGAGGGGAAGGACTCTGATAGCAGTGACTCAGGAAAAACATTTATTATTCTTATTTTTGACTTGTTCTGTAGATTCTTTTGGATTTTTTCCCCCTTTGCCTCCCTCTGTGGTAGTTGTCGATTTTATTGGCACTAAGAAATCCAATGATTCAAAAGTCTACAAGCAATAAATGCTGGAGAGGGTGTGGAGAAAAGGGAACCCTCTTACACTGTTGGTGGGAATGCGAACTAGTACAGCCACTATGGAGAACAGTGTGGAGATTCCTTAAAAAGCTGGAAATAGAACTGCCTTATGACCCAGCAATCCCACTGCTGGGCATACACACGGAGGAAACCAGAATTGAAAGAGACACGTGTACCCCAGTGTTCATTGCAGCACTGTTTATAATAGCCAGGACATGGAAGCAACCTAGATGTCCATCAGCAGACGAATGGATAAGAAAGCTGTGGTACATATACACAATGGCGTAATACTCAGCCATTAAAAAGAATACATTTTAAACAATTCTAATGAGGTGGATGAAACTGGAGCCGATTATATAGAGTGAAGTAAGCCAGAAAGAAAAACACCAGTACAGTATACTAATGCATATATATGGAATTTAGAAAGACGGTAACGATAACCCTGTATGCGAGACAGCAAAAGAGACACAGATGTATCGAACAGTCTTTTGGACTCTATGAGAGAGGGAGAGGGTGGAATGATTTGGGAGAATGGCATTGAAACATGTATAATATCATATAAGAAACGAATTGCCAGTCTAGGTTCGATGCAGGGTACAGGATGCTTGGGGCTGGTGCACTGGGATGACCCAGAGGGATGGTATGGGGAGGGAGGTGGGAGAGGGGTTCAGGATGGGGAACACATGTATACGTGTGGCGGATTCATGTTGATGTATGGCAAAACCAATATAATAATGTAAAGTAATTAACCTCCAATTAAAATACATAAATTTATTTTTTAAAAAAAGAAATCCAATTAAGCGTTTGAGCTTTTTTTTCCTCAGTCACATTTTTTATCATCACAAACCTCTGCCTCTATGTTGGGCTTTTGCAGTTATGTGGACTTTTCCTCTTTTTTTTTTTTTTACCCCCTCTTTTTGTAATTTTTAAAACCTATTATTATTTTTTCTATATATATTCCTTTGTTTGCTTTTCCTACTGTTCTTTCCCTCTTGCAGTTAATCTTTAATGTATATAAATCTTTTCTATCTACCTCTATTTAACTTTGCATATCTATTCTTTCTTTCTTTTCTTTCTCTCCTTTCCTTTCAACATATTTGCTAGTTTTATTTTCATTACTTTGTTCCCCAATTGGCACCTTGCTTTAGTTTTGTTTTCCAGTTTGTGCTTTAGTTAGCTTTGTTCTGCTAGATATAATTTTTGGTTTCCTTTGTTCACCAAGTCAATCTATTGTACTTTATTTTTGTTGGACTGTTTTGATTTTGAGTATGGGTGTATATGTATCGGTGTATATTCAGTCACACTTTCTATTGCTGTTATAAAAGTCTGCCTGTATATTGGGCTTTTGCAGTTCTGTGGAATTTTCCATTTTTAAATTTTCTTTTTTATAACTTTAATTTTTAAAAAACTATTATATTTTTTTATACATTTATTCCTTTGTTTGCCTTTCCTACTGTTCTTTTTCCCTTGCAGTTAATCTTTAATGTATATAAATCTTCTCCATATACCTCTGTTTAACTTTCCATATCTCTTCTTTCTTTCCTTTCCTCTCAACGTATTTATTAGTTTTGTTTTCATTGCTTTATTCCCCACTTGACACCTTGCTTTAGATTCGTTTTCCAGTTTGTGCTTAAGTTAGTTTTGTTTTTAACTGGTAAATATAATTTTTGATTTCCTTTGTTCACAGGGTCAACCTACTATACTTTTGTTGGACTATTTTGACTTTGCTAATGGGTGTATATGTATATGTTTATATTCCATTATTTTAACTATTATTTGCCTGATTTTGTAACTGCCACTTGTCTGGGGTTCATCTTAGATTTCTCGGTTTTGGATATTTGTTTTAATCTCACTTAATGCCATAACAAGCCACTTGTGAAATCTTCACTCCTGACCAGAAATCAAGCCCTGAGCTTTTGAAGTAGGAGTACTGACTCAAAGACCCTAGACTAACTAACCCAGTTCAGTTCACTTCAGTCGCTCAGTTGTGTCCAACTCTTTGCGACCCCATGAATCGCAGCACGCCAGGCCACCCTGTCCATCACCAATTCCTGGAGTTTACCCAAACTCATGTCCATCGAGTTGGTGATGCCATCCAGCCATCTCATCCTCTGTCATCCACTTCTCCTCATGCCCCCAATCCCGCCCAGCATCAGGGTCTTTTCCAATGAGTCAGCTCTTTGCGTCAGGTGGCCAAAGTATTGGAGTTTTAGCTTCAGCATCAGTTCTTCCAATGAACACCCAGGACTGATCTCCTTTAGGATGGACTGGTTGGATCTCCTTGCAGTCCAAGGGACTCTCAAGAGTCTTCTCCAACACCACAGTTCAAAAGCATCAATTCTTCGGCACTCAGCTTTCTTCACAGTCCAACTCTCACATCCATACATGACCACAGGAAAAACCATAGCCTTGACTAGATGGACCTTTGTTGGCAAAGTAATGTCTCTGCTTTTGAATATGCTCTCTAGGTTGGACATAACTTTTCTTCCAAGCAGTAAGCGTCTTTTAATTTCATGACTGCAGTCACCATCTGCAGTGATTTTGGAGCCCCCAAAAATAAAGTCTGACACTGTTTCCACTGTTTTCCCATCTATTTGCCATGAAGTGATGGGACCAGATGCCATGATGTTCGTTTATTCGGCACTCAGCTTTCTTCACAGTCCAACTCTCACATCCATACATGACCACTGGAAAAACCATAGCCTTGACTATATGCACCTTTGTTAGCAAAGTAATGTCTCTGCTTTTTAATATGCTATGCACTTTTACTGAGTATTTATTACTCACTTGTTAGCATCCTGAGTGCTTTACAAGTATTGGCCCTTAACCAACATTCACCAGCACATTAGGAGCTGGATGCTGGGCTCCTAGTGGACACAGCTGTGACCACTGCAGTCACAGACCCCGCCCCCATGTGGACCAGGGTCCAGTGGGGGAGATAACCCTGGGAATGCCCACATGGAGTGTACATGCTCTTAAGAGATGTGGGCAGGGAGCCTCAAACAAGCCTCAGCATCCTATAAGAACTCACCCTGACCCAACTCCTTCTGCTGCTGCACCTCCACCCCATATACCTGGGGGAGCTGGCTGCCTTTTTCCTTCCCTTTCTTCACCTCTAGGAGCTCAGATCTATGTCTCCCCCACTGCAGCTCTGAAACATCTTTGTTCAAGGTCTGAACACCTTCAGCAGCCTCCTGTCCTTCTCTCTCTGCCCTTTTCCCCCATGGCTTCTCTGATGCCACCTTCAACCACCCCTTCTCCATGCCCACCCACATCACTTGCACCCCCTGCTCCATCCCCTTTGCTGAGGGAAAAATGAGCCCAGAGCTCAGATTTGGGCCTCCTCTCCTTTCTGATCTCAGCCTCCTTCCACACGATCTCATCTACAACTTCAAATATCCCTATAAACGCATAATTACAAAATGTATATCTCCTGCCCTGACTTCATCTTCCCTGAGCTCCCAACTCCACCAGCTTGCTCCACATAGCAGACATCTCTAAAGAGTAAAACAGAATTTTCTCTTTACACTCCCAAACGAGCCTGTTCTAACCTTTAGGAAAATGGAAAACATACACCCAGTTGCTCAATCCCAAAGCCAACAAGGTATTTTTTCTCCAATCAGATGAAGTCTAATAATGTCTTTAAGTATTTTTTTTTAAAGGGAGGAAGAAAGGAGACAAAGGGAGGGTGGGTCAGTCCACATGAGCTAAACGCAATCTTCCCACTGACATGTTGCTGTGAGATACCCCAACCCCCACCCAGGGCTCCATGATCTTGCCTTAGTACTTTCCTCACCCACATGAGGCTCCTAACCCTGCAAGAGACAGGGTCCCAGTCTGCATGGTACAGGCCTCCTCAGTTTGCTCTCCTCCATCATGGACACAGCCCTCTGCCTCTTTGAAGACTCCCCCCAGTCTGGCAATAGGACTCCCTTCATCTCCATGAAAGCTTGTTCCCACACTGGAGGGAGCCCTTCTCACCAGGGACAGTGATTCCCCCATTTCCAGGGTCAGAGGTGACTCAGGTGTTGCAGGGGACCAGAATACGCATATGTGAAAGAAGAGAGCTGAGCCAAGCTGGGCAGGGAGACAAGGAGGGTGGCTTGGGAACAGGTGAAGCCTCAAAAGACTCTACATATCTGCAAGGATAGCAGCCCCTGGCTGAGACCCACACAGCTCAGGAACGTGGCCACACCAGACCACAGGGCAGGCAGAGCCCAGCTGAAGAGGCCTGGAAATCCTCTAGTACTATAGCTCAGACGGAAAAGGAAGTTCCCAAAGCAATCTGGGGTTGAAGGAGGGTGAGTAAACATCGGGCCAGTGTAATCCCTCTTCCTGGGTTTGAGCCCCACCATTGGTATCCACAAGGCCAACCGTGGGTGGAGCACTGATGGCCCAGACACTATCACAGAGGAGTGAGTCAGCTGGGTCACACGAGTGCCAATGACAAGTGTGTGGCAAGTAACTTCAGGAAGATAAGGTAGAGTCTGTGGGACCATCATGTAACCAGTGGGCAGCACAGGTGTGTGTGAGACATGAGCAGGTACACCTGCACAGCACAGGTGGAGGAGGGTGTGCACTAGTGTAGGATGTCAGGAGCAACAGGTGAGCAGATAGTGACAGACAAATGTGTAGTGACAGGCACACCAACACCAGTGCTGAGTGCTTCCCATCTAAGTGCGAGATGTTTCAGGGCCACAGTCTCCACAGCCCAGGGAGACCTAAGGGCCCTGGTGTCCCTGGGGAGACACCCAAGCCTGCTCTGCCTTCTGCAGTGACCCTCACTGCAGGACAGCAAAGGGCCCACCTGTGACACACTCCCCCAGAGTTAGAGAAGGAAGTCCAGCTGTGTCCTCAGGCCCAGAGCAGGAAGATGGGAGGAGGAAGCATCTGCCACTTCAGCTGTGTTCCCCCAGTTCTCCAAGCTCCCAGACACTTCATGGGCTCTGTCTCCAGGAACCAGGGGCCTCATAAGCACTTGTAGGCTCAGACCAGTCTGCTACTCCAGGACACGGTGCCACACAGAATTACTCCTGGGATAACTAAAGAAGAGCCTCCTCCTGTGCACCCCAGGTCATGTACACCTTTCCATTTCAGAACCCCCAACCCAGGCCTGCTCCCAGTAGTCACCGAGTCCCCAGAGCATGCACACCCCTCTCCCAGCCAGGTACCCACACACCCACTTCAGGCACATGCAGGCTCAAAGTTCACACACCACACAGGGGCAGGTCCTCCAGAGCTGCTGCTGCTGGAAGGTCATCAACATGGGTGCTGCCCCTACCCCAAGACCTGTCCTCAGATCCAAACCCAAGGCCACCCTGAAGCCCCCCAAGGCTGAGTCTTCAGTTCAGTCGCTCAGTCGTGTCCGACTCTTTGCGACCTCATGAATCGCAACACGCCAGGCCTCCCTGTTCATCACC
>SJYT01011356.1:4538-132254 GCA_006410635.1 Cephalophus harveyi
GCTTTAGCATCATTCCTTCCAAAGAAATCCCAGGGTTGATCTCCTTCAGAATGGACTGGTTGGATCTCCTTGCAGTCCAAGGGACTCTCAAGAGTCTTCTCCAACACCACAGTTCAAAAGCATCAATTCTTCGGCGATCAGCCTTCTTCACAGTCCAACTCTCACATCCATACATGACCACAGGAAAAACCATAGCCTTGACTAGACAAACCTTAGTCGGCAAAGCTTTTGAAAATGCTATCTAGGTTGGACATAACTTTTCTTCCAAGGAGTATGTGTCTTCTAATTTCATGGCTGCAATCACCATCTGCAGTGATTTTGGAGCCTAAAAAAATAAAGTCTGGCACTGTTTCCACTTGTTTCCCCATCTATTTCCCATGAAGTGATGGGACCAGATGCCATGATCTTCGTTTTCTGAATGTTGAGCTTTAAGCCAACTTTTTCGCTCTCCTCTTTTGCTTTCATCAAGAGGCTTTTTAGCTCCTCTTCACTTTCTGCCATAAGGGTGGTGTCATCTGCATATCTGAGGTTATTAATAATAGCCACATTTAAAAGTGAAAAAAGACAGGTAGAGTTTATTTAATTACATTTTATTAACCCAATATATGCAAAATGTTTAAAGAGATGGGAATACCAGACCACCCTACTTGTCTCCTGAGAAACCTGTATGTGGGTCAAGAAGCAATAATTAGACCTGGATATATGAGTGGACTGGTTCCAAACTGGGAAGGGAGTATCAGGGCTGTATATTGTCACCCTGCTTATTTAGCTTATATGCAGAGTACATCATACGAAATGCCAGGCGGGATGAAGTACAAGCTGGAATCAAGATGGCTAGGAGAAATATCAACAAGGTCAGTTATGCAGATGATACCACCCTTAATGGCAGAAAGTGAAGAGAAACTAAAGAGCTTCTTGATGAGAGTGAAAGAGGAGAGTGAAAAAGCTGACATGAAACTCAACATTCAAAAAACTAAGATCATGGCATCTGGTCCCATCATTTCATGGGAAATAGATGGGGAACAATGGAAACAGTGACAGGCCTTCATTTTGGGGGACTAAAAAATCACTGCCGATGGTGACTGCAGCCATTAAATTAAGAGATGCTTGATCCTTAGAAGAAAAGCTATGACCAACCTAGACAGCATATTAAGAAGCAGAGACATTACTTCACCAACAAGGGACTGTCTAGTCAAAGCTGTAGTTTTTCCAGTGGTCATGTATGGATGTGAGAGTTGGACTGTGAAGAAAGCTGAGTGCCGAAGAATTGATACTTTTGAACTGTGGTGTTGGAGAAGACTCTTGGGAGTCCCTTGGACAGCAAGGAGATCAAGCCTGAATATTCATTGGAACAATGCTAAAGCTGAAGCTCCAATACTTTGGCCACCTGATGCGAACAGCTGACTCATTAGAAAAGACTCTAATGTTGGGAAAGATTGACGGCAAAAGGAGTTGAGAGCGGCAGAGGGTGAGATGCTTAGATAGCATCATCGGCTCAGTGGGTATGAATTTGAGGAAACTTCTAGGAGACAGTGGAGGACAGAGGAGCCTGGCGTGCTCCAGTCCATAGGGTTGCAAAGAATTGGACTTAGCGACTGAACAACAACAACAATCCAAAAGCTTAGCGTTTCAATACACCTGATATTAATGAAGTATCAGAACCTCACCAGGGTCACTGCCTGGGAAGGATCAGACATTGTACGTACCAACAGAACCCTAAAGTCTAAACTCTGGCTTTTAGACTTTTCTTCCTTTTCTTCTCACCTCAGTTCAGTTCAGTCACTCAGTTGTGTCTGACTCTTTGGGACCCCATGAATCACAGCATGCCAGGCCTCCCTGTCCATCACCAACTCCCGGAGTTCACTCAAACTAACGTCCATCGAGTTGGTGATACCATCCAGCCATCTCATCCTCTGTCATCCCCCTCTCCTCCTGCCCCCAATCCCTCCCAGCATCAGAGTATTTTCCAATGAATCAACTCTTCGCATGAGGTGGCCAAAGTATTGGAGTTTCAGCTTTAGCATCAGTCCTTCCAAAGAACACTCAGGACTGATCTCCTTTAGAATGGACGGGTTGGATCTCCTTACCATCCAAGGGACTCTCAAGAGTCTTCTCCAACACCACAGTTCAAAAGCATCAATTCTTCGCACGTACACCTGCCTAATTCCCCATGTGCTCCTGTATGTTACATCACTTGGGCCGTTTGTCTTCTTTCTTTCTGGTTTTTGTTTTGAGACTTCTTTAACATGGACCATTTTTAAAGTCTTTATTAAATTGGTTACCACATTGCTTCTTTTTTGTGTTTCCGTTTTTCTGGCTGAGGGGAGTGTGGGATTTTGGCTCCCTGATCAGGGATTGAACCCACACCCCATGCATTGGGAGGTGGATCCTTAACCACTGGACCTCCAGGGGACTCCCATCATTTGTCTTGTTTGTTTACATGTTTCTCCAAGAGGGAAACATGAGTAGAGTGTTTTCCAAGCTCTTGCTTATGTGAAAATACACTGCTGTTCTCTCTACTTGAGAAAGATATAGGGGGCTTCCCAGGTGGCACTACTGGTAAAGAATTGGCCTGCCAATGCAGGAGAAAGCTGTAATAATTTGAAAATAGAAAAAAATCAGCCTTAGTCTCTAGTGTTCCCCTAGAAGCTGTGTGTCTTTCACTGTATGGTGGGAGGGCTATGGGGTCCAACCAGTCAGGGTTCATTTCCAGACTGTCAGCCGTTTCTTCCTGCCTGGAGATGGAGCTGCCCTTCATTCAGTTCATTTAAAAACTGCCAATGTATGACTAGGGTGGGCTCTAAAAATCCGATGCTCTTGAATTCACGAGGCCCTTCCAGTCCAAACACACGCACCTTGGCGCACTCAGCTCACAGTGGCTCGTGTCCAGTCCTGTCTTTACTGTTCTATCCTGGCCCTTCCTTCTTCCTTGTTAGCAACGGAGCGATCACGTCTGGTGTCAGCAAAAAACATGGTCTGTTTATTACATTTTCTCTCATCATATTTGGGGATTTATGCTTTACCTCTGTTGGGGAAAGAGGTGGCACCTCACTCCAGTATTCTTGCCTGGAGAATCCCATGTACAGAGGAACCTGGCGGGCTACAGTCCATGGGGTCGCTAAGAGTCAGACACAGCTGAGCCCCTGAGCAAGCGTGCATACTTTACCACTGTGGACTGGAGGAACTAGCAGTGTTTGTGCTGAAAACCACAGGGTTGATTTTCCTTGGTGTTAATTTTGCTCTTTCCCGCCTCTGTTGTAAATTTTCAGCACAGCTGCCTGGTGCTAAATTTCCTTGGATACGTGCTTCCTTCTGCGTGTAGCACTAAAGTTGGCCTGGGGGAAGGCCTGGGTAAGAGACTCGATCCTATATACAGATGGCTGGCGTCCAGTCCCAGTCCTGATGATGAAAGGTTGTTGCTGAACGAAAAGACCCCGGGATTCTTGGCCTCCGGAGGAGAAGAATTCAATCCGGGGCCAGAGACGAGGCTTGATCGCTCAGAGCTATTGTGTAATAAAGTTTTATTAAAGTATAAAGGAGATAGAGAAAGCTTCTGACATAGGCATCAGAAGGGGGCAGAAAGAATACCCTCCCTGCTAGTCTTCAGCTGGATGTTATATAGTCACTAGCAGTCTGTTAATGAAAGAAAGGAATGTCTTAAAACTGAGAATGGCACCAGGCCCCTCATCCATAAGATGCAGTTTGGGATAATCTTGGCACCAGATAATTCATCCCGGGCCATAAAACGATTGACTTGAATCTTGTAGAAGGGCAGATTACCATACAAATAATTTTGTTTACATAGATTAGGGGAACAATATCTGAGTATAACATACTGGTTTATCAAGTAGGTTCTGAGCCATTAGACAGAACTGGACTTGAAGACAGAGTCTGGGGTAAATGCATAGTACATTAACATAGCTTAAGACAAACATTTCCTTAAGAAAAATGCATTGGTTAACTCCAGGTTTGAGAATAGTTAACTTCAGGTGAAACCAGGTGTCATTATGGCAACACAGTATTTTAAGAGAAACCTCCTTTTAAAATTGTATAGAGAAGGAAAAAAATATCAAGGGTTTGTTTCCGTCTGCCGCTTAAGAGAGATAAAAAAGTCTGACACTTGCAGCCTATTTCCTCCATTTGGAGACCCCTGGCCTTCCTGCCTGTTACCCTCTCAATACTTTGGGCTGTGTGACCTGGAGTTGGTTGCTTAACGTCTCTGTGCCTGGGCTTCCTCGTCTATTTACAGAAACTTCCTTGCTGAGGAAACTTCCTTCCTTCCTTCCTTCACTCAGCACTGTTCCTGTTGTTCAGTCGCTCAGTCGTGTCCCGCTCTTTGTGACCCCATGGACTACAGCACAGCAGGCTTCCCTGTCCTTCACCATCTCCCAGAGCCTGCTCAAACGCATGTCCATTGAATCAATGATGCCATCTAACCAACTCGTCCGCTGTTGTCCCCTTCTCCTCCTGCTTTAACCTTGCCCAGCACCAGGGTCTTTTCTAATGAGTCAGCTCTTTGAATCAGGTGGCCAAAGGATTGGAGCTTCAGCTTCAGCATCAGTCCTTCCAATGAATATTCAGGGTTCATTTCATTTAGGATCTTACCTAGATATTTTCTATATCTTTTCTGGAGCCAAGCAAAGGAGAAATGGAAAAACATCCTGCAACATGGGATATTTACGCTCACGGGTGTAATGAGTGAAAACAATTGTGGAAACTACGCCAGCACTAATGAGGGGCTCTTGCCGCCAGCTGTTAACCCCAACAAGGAAGGGAGGGCCTGAGAGTCTCCTGTGGGGACAACACAAGCCAGGGGCCAGGTATAAAAGCCCTGCATCCCCAAGCACCTCACACACACAGCTCATACACCCACACACACTCAAAGCCTCCTCCAGCCCCACCGCCTCCACCATGGCAGCCTCCACCCTGTCCATCGGCTCCAGCGACCTGAGCTATGCCTGTCCAGAGAGGTGCTGTGAGCCCCCCTGCTGCGGCCCCAGCTGCTGCGCCCCAGCCCCCCGCCTGACTCTCCTCTGTGCCCCAGTGAGCTGCGAGTCCAGCCCCTGCTGCCAGCCAGCCTGCAGCAGCTCCTGCCCGGCCTCGTGCTGCCAGCAGTCTAGCTGCCAGCCCTCCTGCTGCACCTCTTCCCCCTGCCAGCAGGCCTGCTGTGAGCCTGTTTGCTGCAGGCCTGTCTGCTGCAGGCCCGTCTGCTGCACACCTATCTGCTGCAGGCCCGTGTGCTGTGAGACCTCCCCCTGCTCAGCCCCCTCATCCTGCTGCAGACCCTCCTCCTCCGTGTCCCTCCTCTGCCGCCCTGTGTGCCGCCCCGCCTGCTGCGTGCCCATTTCCTCCTGCCAGTCCAGCTGCTGCTGCCCGGCCTCCTCTGTGTCCCTCCTCTGCCAGCCTACATGCTCCCGCCCAGCCTGCTATGTCCCCATCTCGGCCCCAGAGCCCTGCTGCTGACCTGGCACATCACTTGAGGGCCAGCCAGCCTCAGGTCCCACCTGTGACTCGGTCCTCCCAGCCTCCCTCTGTCCTGACCTGGTCTGGGTGGCTGCCCTCACTCAGGACAGGATCCCCAATGTCTCCACTGTCCTGACTGACTGACCTCTTATTCCTGCTCCAAGAACCCCAACCTCACGGCTCCCAGGAATCGCCTCCAGCTGTCTCTGGGTCATAGCCCCCCTGCCCCTCCAGGTCCTCTGTCTGGGTCACTTGGCCTCGACTTCCAGCCTTGGGTGCATCCCCTTGGGCACTGGGATAAATAAACATCACCTGACTTGCTCCCTTCCTCTCACCTTCACTGAGGGTAAATCCAGGGTTTTGACCAGACACTGGTCTTCTCCAGCTACAGGTATTTCTAGGGGTGAGTGACAAGCCACCGGAAGGGCAGTGGCCTGACTCCTCTGGGCCGGCACACTGGGTGGGGCTCCTGCCCTCTCTGGGAAGGACCAGGTTGCTCAGGTCCTGAGGTCATCCAGGGTTTTGAGCAGACACTGGTCTTCTCCAGCTACAGGTATTTCTAGGGGTGAGTGACAAGCCACCGGAAGGGCAGTGGCCTGACTCCTCTGGGCCGGCACACTGGGTGGGGTTCCTGCCCTCTCTGGGAAGGACCAGGTTGCTCAGGTCCTGAGGTCCTGGGAGGTGAACATAGGGGAAGCGGAGGTGCCTGTCCAGCCCGGATGCACTTGCTGTGACGTCAGCATCTTTCCCAACCCCTGCTTTGCCCCAACCACCACCATTTTGTCCCACTGTGCAGTCAGGCACACACTCCTGAGAGCTGGCTCCTGGAGATCCCTTCTAGGGGAAGATAAGCGCAGGGCCCACGAGTGTTCCCTTAGTGCCGGAGTGGCCAGAGGCCAAGTGACCCAAACTGTTCACATGGATGTTACTAAATTAGGTGTTAATTAAACTTGAGGACCATGAAGTCTTTCTGTTTTAGTGTAATACTTGCGTGAAATTTCACTCATACTTTCACATGGGCAAAGACTTGCTAAAAGATTATATTCTATATTTTACATATCAGCTTAGCATGCAGATTTAATCACTTTCGATTCTTTACCTTTTTGTGATATTAGGCTAGAAATTGTTGCTCAGTCATTAAATTGTGTCCGACTCTTTGTGACTCCATGGACTGCAGCATGCCAGGCTTCCCTGTCCTTCACTATTTCCCAGAATTTGCTCAAACTCATGTCTGTTGAGTTGGTGATGCCATCCAACCACCTCATTCTTTGTCACCCCCTTCTCCTCTTGCCCTCATTCTTTCCCATCACCAGGGTCTTTTTCCAGTGAGTCGGCTCTTCACATCAGGTGGCCAAAGTATTGGCACTTCAGCTTCAGCATCAGTCCTTCCAATGAATATTCAGGGCTGATATCCTTTAGGATTGACTGGTTTGATCTCCTTGCTGTCCAAGGAACTCTCCAGAGTCTTCTCCAGCACCACAGTTTGAAAGCATCAATTCTTCGGGACTCTGCCTTCTTTATTTTTAGGCTAGAAATGAACAGACTCTAAGTTGCATTAACAAACAGTCAAGTATATATGGTCTCTCTGTGGTTCAAGCTGGAAAGTGATGCTCAGCTGGGGTTGCTGGGGTTTGGAGACGGTGATCATGCGGGTTGTGAGAGATTTTTAAAATTGTGGAAAAATACATGTAAAGTGGAATTTCCCTTCTAGCCCTTTTTAAGCATATGGTTCAGTGGCATTAAGGACAGTCACACTGTTGTGCAGTGATCACCACGGCCCACCTCCAGAACCTTTTTCATCCTCCCCAAAATGGACCTCTGCTGCTGCTGCTAAGTCGCTTCAGTCATGTTTGACTCTGTGCTACCCCATAGATGGCAGCCCACCAGGCTCACCCATCCCTGGGATTCTCCAGGCAAGAATACTGGAGTGGGTTGCCATGTCCTTCTCCAATGCATTGAAGTGAAAAGTGAAAGTGAAGGCGCTCAGTCATGTCCGACTCTTAGTGACCCCATGGACTGCAGCCTACAGACACTGAATAATAGCTCCCCAACGCCCCCCAGTCCCTGGTGCCCACTCCACTTCCTGTCTCTGACTCTGACCCCTTCAGCGGTCTCATATGAGTGCATTGCACACTAGTCCCTCTGTGACTGGCTTACATCACTCAGCATAATGTCCTCAAGGTTTATCCACACTGATAGAACTTCCTTTTTAAGGTTGAGTAATATCTCATTGCATGAATGCACCACATCTTGAAGGTGAAGTCGCTCAGTCGTGTCTGACTCTTTGCAACCCCATGGACTGTAGCCTACCAGGCTCCTCCGTCCATGGGATTCTCCAGGCAAGAATACTGGAGTGGACTTATCCGTTTCTTCATCGATAGACACTGGTTGCTGTGACATTTTAACTATTGAGAGTAATGCAGGTAAGAACAGGGGTGTACAGTTGCCTCTTCCAAACACTGCTGTCAGTCCTTTGGGGTGTCTGCCAAAAGGAGTTGCTAAGTCAGATGGTAATTCCACATACATTTTTTGAGGAGTCTCCTTATTGTTTTATTTTTTTATTTCTTAATTGGAGAGCATACACACTGAGAAATCCACAGTTCAAAAAGCACAGGTACCCCAACGTTCCTTTCTGTTTTTTATTAATATTAACACCTCTCCATTTTCCATCTCCACCAACAGTGTACAGGGCCTCCAGTTTCCCCACATCCTCGCCAACACTTGCAGTTTTCTGTTTCACTGACAGTAGCTGTCCTCAGGGACAAGAGCAGTTTGTTTGGTTTTATCAGACTCTGGTTACTGCCTCAGGCACTACAGTCTGGAGCCCCAGCTCATCACCCGCCACGCCCCCTCACCCGCCACGCCCCGCCCCCTCTCTTGCAGAAGAACGAGTACCTGCTTGCGGTGGTGGCAGAGGAGCGGGACTCGCTGCTGCTGGGCCTGCGCTACTCGCCCACCCAGCTGCACTTCCTCTTCCTCAGCGAGGACGGGGCAGGCGCCTGGCAGACCCGCGTGTCCTTCCGCAGCCCGTCTCTGGTGGACGGCCAGTGGCACGTGCTGGTCTTGGCCGTGTCCGAGGGCTCCTTTTCGCTCACTACGGACTGCGGCCCCGCCGTGGACATGTAGGTACTGCGACACCCTGAGAGGGTCGCGTGGGGCCGTGTGCTGCCTGGCAAGGTGGGTCCACACAGCCAGCCGGTCCATGTGGCCGCCCCGGGACGGCTCGCAGTGCACACGTGGACCCGGCCCTAGGGCCTGAGCCCTGGCGGATGCGGTCAGGCTGGAGAAGGAGCGCCAGGCTCCGCCGGTGGACCTGGAGCAGCCCCGCTAGAAGAGCGGTGGGTGGGGGGCGCACGGGTGGGAAGGGAGCCGAAGCCTGCCCGCGTCCTCGCTGTGTGGATTGGACTTGACCGAGTAAAAGCTCTGCTGAAGAGTTGGTAGCATCGCTTAAAGGCCCAGAGGAAGGTCAGGGTGAACTCGGAGCTGCACCGGATCCAGCCCAGGGCTTTCTTCCCCCGTCTGTATGTATTTATTTTTGGCTCTGCCTGGTTTCAGTTGCCCCAGCAGGGGGGATCTTTCCTCCTGGTGCAGGGCCTTCTGTCTAGCTGTGTCCCCTGGCTCCAGAGTTCTGGGGCTCAGTGGTTGTGTCGCACAGGTTTAGTTGCCGCACAGCATATGGGATCTTAGTTCTCAGACCAGGGATCAAACCCATGTCCCCTGCACTGGACGGCAGGTTCTTAACCACTGGACCGCCAGGGAAGTCCTGAGGCGCAGGTCTTGCTTTGTGACTTTCAACCCATCATTTAACCTCTCTGACTCAGTTTCCTTTTCTGGGGTGAGGGAATAAATAGTCAGCAGAACTCCCGATTAAAGGTGCAGAACAATCTTCATAGCTTTGACACAACCCTGGGCATGCTCCAGACTAAAAATTGTTCAGTCCCCACTCTGGCCACATCTTCCTACACCCGCTGGGTCACCAACAAGGTGAACCCCCTCTGACTCTGACACCATCTGTCCCTTCGCCCTGGGCTCAGAGGAGGGGGGCAGGCTGGGGACCCCGTGTGGACAGAAGCCACTGGAGCCCTCTGTGAGATGGAGAGGGGCCACTGAGCACTTCTGCAGCACACGCTTTTGTAGAAAATCATGTCCTGAGGCAAAGCATGTCCCCCAAATTCACATCTGCCAGAACTGGGAGTGGGGCATCGTTTGGACGCAGCATTCCTGCAGGGATAACCGAGCTCAGCTGAGGTCACGCTGGAGGAGGGCGGCCCTGAATCAGTGATTGGTGACCCGGTGAAAAGAGGAGCAGAGGAGAGGCCACACGATTTGGTCAGAAGCCAGGAGCTCCGGGAGCTGAAAGAGGCTCCCCTCCAGTCTAAAGAGGGGACACGCCCAGCTGACACCCTGATCTCAGCTTCTGGCCTCCGGCACCACACTTCTGTTGTTTAAGGCACCCAGTTGGTGGAGCTGGTCACAGCTGCCCCTAGACACTGATACAGCCTCGCGGTGCTGCCTGCTGTCCTTTCTGCGTAAGTGGGGCTCAAGTCTGCTCTCCCATGGCCCTAAAACCACCCTCCAATGTTTTCAGAATGGCTGACATGCCCTTCCCAGCCACCCTGTCTGTGCGAGGAGCCCGGTTCTTCATTGGCAGTCGGAGGAGGACCAAAGGCCGATTCACGGTAAGGATGGAGGCACTGCCCACCAGGCCCTCCCAACACCAGTGCTCCTGGGGGCTGTCACCACTGGCCTGGCACCCCGATGCTCTAATTAAACAGTTGTGTGTGCCAAATGGGAATGGGGAGCATACGGGCTCAGAGGAGACCCCTGCTAGCCAGGCACGCTCCCCTGCAGGCCCTTTGCACCTGCTATGCCCTCCTCCTGGAGCGTGAGTCCCCAGTCCTGCCGTGGTGCACTCCAGTGACCTTGGGGCCTTGCCTTGTGTCCTTGTACCATGAAGGCCTTGCCCACCCCTGAGAAGATGCTCCCACACCCAGCTCTCTCATCCCCTCTCTGGATGGTCTTTGTAGCCATGACCTCCTTCAGACCAGCTGTGTGTTTGGTCATTGCCTGCCTCTCTCCCCCTTAGAGTGTTGGTGGGGGGACCTTGCTCACTGAGGATATGGGCTTTTGTTTCTTGCTATGTCCAGTGTTGAGAACCATGCCTGGTGCATAAGAGGTGAGATCTGAATATTTACCAATGGCATGCTTGGATGGATGGATGGACAGCTAGATGGATGGACAGAGTAATAGAAAGATGGATGGTGGATGGACAGATGGGAGGACAGTTAGGTGAACAGATAGATGAATGGATGGATGGATGGATGAATGATTGGGCATTTGGGTGGGTGGATGGATGAATGGATGACTGGACAAAGAGATGGGTGGATGAACAGAGAGATGAATAGATGGACGGGCAGATAAGTGGACAGATGGACGGCAAGTGGACATATAGACGAATAACCAATGCACCCAGTCATTCTAGGTCAGTCCACAGGAAGAATCCGTTCCGTGGTGTAATCACCTTAGAACCGTGCACAGCTCTCAACCACTGCTCCCAGTGCCCCCTAACCTACAGGCGGACTCCTCTCTCTTGGCCACCCCTCCCTCAGGGCCTGGGTAGGCTGAGCCCAGGGGTCGCCGGGCCCTCCAGCAGCACAGGTCTGAGTGCCCTGGCCCTCCCTCTGCAGGGCCTGGTGAGGCAGCTGGTTCTGCTGCCCGGCTCGGATGCCACCCCGAGGCTCTGCCCCTGTGTGAACCCTGAGCTCGCTGTGCTGTCCATCCCCGCCATCCTGCGTGGCCTCACAGGGAAGCCGGAAGACAACGAGGTGCTAAAGTACCCGTATGGTTAGTAGGCCAAAGCTACCCCTCCCCACGCTGACGGTAGACCCCAAGAGCCTGGTCAGCCCCGGGTTCCCCAGGCACAAGACAGGAGGGTGCTTACCATGTGGACAAATGGATAGCTGGGGCCTGATGCAGATGACCCCCTTCCTGGGGAGGCAGAGGACGCTCAGATCCACCTGCTTAAGCCCCGCCAGATGGTGCCCTCGACAGACTGCTCATCCTGCCTGGGACCCAGGGCTGAGCTGACACGAATTCCTTCTCTGAGTCCCACCTGCCACCTGCTATGCTCCCAGAGCAGCATCTGGGGCCCGTTCTCCCCTTTCCTCTCCAACAGACACCAAACCTCATCCCCCCAGTGGGGACCCTGATCTTCATGAGGCTCAGTTCTATTTTCTGGGACCCCTCAGCCTAGAAGGTCCCCAGCACTGGCATCTTTCATTTGTGTTTGCACCTCCCCAATGTAAAGTCAGTGTTGACTTTATTTAAGCCATACCCCTGCCACGGAGAATCCAAAACTCTCTCCGCCAACAACCCCAACTCCTACTGGGGAGGTGGGGAGACCCTGACTCCTTCTAGAGCATCACAGCCCTTGCTTCCCAAGTCAGGGGAGCCCCTTGAGCAAGTCAGCCCTTAGACCCAGTCCTGGGCCAGCGTCCCCAAATTCCCAGAGTCTTATGACCTCTGGGGTGTTTTCTGGGCCTTGAGCAGGAGTCTGACCCCCAAGGCCTCTGCCGGGCACTTGGCGAGGTTGAGAATGCTCTATTTCACCGCCTGGCCACTGAGGTCTCAGCTCAGGAGTTACTGTAGGGAAGCCACGTGGCATCATTAGGACAGGGCTGGACCTGGATGAAGCCATGATGACCAGGAATGAGGGGGTCAAGGTGCTTGAGAACCAAGCAGACAGAAATTAGCTGAACCTGTGCCAGTGAGTCTCAGATGGAGGAGAGAGCAAGGCGGCATGATTAATGAGGGTTCTCAGAGGAGCTGAGGTCTGGGGAAGAACTTGGTGGGCAGGTGGCTGGACTTCAGGGGCATATCCAGGTCCTGTGCACAGATGCCGAGGGCAAGCCCTGGGCTCCCGGGTCTCCCTGCTTCCTAGGGGCCACGTTGATGACCCTGAGTGGTTCCTGGAAGGAGTGCAGGGGTCAGGGGTCACCTGACACCCTTGACTCTGCCTCCCTCTGGGGAGTGCATACTCACAGGACATTTGTCGCCCCCATCAGAAACCGACATGAAGGTGACGCTGGGACCCCGGCCTCCGTGCACCAAAGCGGAGGATGCCCAGTTCTGGTTCGACGCCAGCCGCAAGGGGCTATACCTGTGTGTGGGCAGCGAGTGGGTCTCCGTGTTAGCAGGTGAGATGTCCAGGTCTCCAGGGGCCTAGAGGGTCTTCTCAGAGCCAGCATTATGTAGGAATAGGGAATGAGCCTCACAGAGCAGTGAGCTTGAGTGTTTCACCTGGAAACAAGCGCCTTTCTGGGCCTGACTCGTGGGCTGGCAGGCTCATGAAGGTCCCAACTAGGGTAGACCATGGGCCTCCTCCAGGGTGCCCCATCCACTGTCCTCGCCCTCTCCTCCCTCTCCGGTCAGATGGGATGTGATGGTGCCAGAGCCCAAGAGTAGTGTTGTTGGCAGGGAGATAAGGAGAGGAGCCGTCTGAGGGTGGGGGTCCCTGGGAAATGGGAACTGGCTGCAGGGGGCTGTCCAGGAGCCATGGCCTCTGCTCTCTAGTTCACATTTGGGCACAGCTTTTTGTGGAAGCCTGGAGCCTTGTGCAATGTCTAGTAAGGACCTGACATGTCACTTCCACCCAGCAAGTGTCCCTGGGGGCTCTGTAGGCCCTAAAGCCCATTCAGGGACCAGAATCTCCTTTGCTGGGCCTCCAGGTGAGGGTGGCACAGGACTTAGGGACACGCGCCTGACCTCAGGCCAAGGGTCATGGCCCAGGGCCCTGGGGTCATTCCCGATGTCGTCCATCAGGGCTTCTGTTCTGGGAAGCCTTAACTGGTCTCCATGTCTCTATCACAAGCCAAAGAAAGGCTGGATTACGTGGAGGAGCATCAGAGCCTGTTCACGAACTCAGAGACGCTGGGCATCGAGGTCTTCGTCATCCCTGAGACCGGGCTCTTTGTAGCAACCGCCAACCGGAAAACCACATCCGCCATCTACAAGTGGACCGACGGCAAGTTTGCTTCATACCAGGACATCCCCACGAACCAGGCACAGTCCTGGAGACACTTCACCATCGGGAAAAAGGCACGTTCATGTGTGCGACTGTGTCAGTTTTTATCTTGGAAAAACCCACAAAGTCCAAGGGTTGGGGCTCCTTAGGTAGATTTTGGGCTTTCCTGGTGGCTCAGATGTTCAAGAATCTGCCTGCAATGTGGGAGAGCTGGGTTCAATGCCTGGGTTGGGAAGATCTCCTAGAGAAGGGAATGGCAACCCACTCCAGTATCCTTGCCTGGAGAATTCCATGGACAGAGGAACCTGGTGGGCTACAGTCCATGAGTCCTGGTGGTCTCAAAGAGTCGAACATGACTGAGTGACTTTCACTTTATGTAGATTTTATGGGGAAAAGCATTTCTACTGGCTTCAGAACCTCACACAGGTTCTAAATGACTTTTGAATCAGACACACCTGCGTCTCTTGGTCTGGAATGTGACTGAGAACATCTGTTCCATTTCCTACAAAATGGACACAAGACCACTGCTGAGACGTTTCCCACTCTGTGCAGACCTGCTACTGCCTCCTCAAAGCTCTGAGATAATCTGACCTAAGTTCAGTTCAGTTCAGTCGCTCAGTCGTGTCTGACTCTTTGCTACGCCATGGACTGCAGCACACCAAGCTTCCCTGTCCATCACCAACTCCCGGGGCTTGCTCAAACTCATGTCCATCCAGTCAGTGATGCCATCCAACCATCTCATCCTCTGTTGTCCCCTTCTCCTCCTGCCTCCAATCTTTCCTAGAATCAGGGTCTTTTCTAGTGAGTCAGTTCTTTGCTTCAGATGGCCACAGTGTTGGAGCTTCAGATTCAGCATCAGTCCTTCCAATGAATATTCAGGACTGATTTCCTTTAGGATTGACTGGTTGGATCTCCTTGCAGTCCAAGGGACTCTCAAGAGTCTTCTCCAACACCACAGTTCAAAAGCATCAATTCTTTGGCACTCAGCTCTCTTTATCTGATCTAAACGGGAGTGGAAATGGGACTCCATCTTGGCCTCCCTCTATTGGCCCCATAAACACGGGGGATACGTGCTGTCCTGATGGAGGGGACAGGTGAGGTGGTGAGCGCTGGACCTGAGGCCTTGGATGGGAGAGCCTGGCAGGCAGCCCCCTTCCTTTCACCAGGACTGTGTTGAGCAGTAGCCCAAGGGTGGGACTGAGAGGGCTGCCCCCTTGAGATAAGCATTTCCTTCCCAACTCCTTCTAGTCCTCCAGTCCAAATGGCAGGATCCCTGGGCCCCCTCCCATGCCTGCTCTCAAGCCAGTCACCAATGTGCCCAGTTCCAGCCCTGCACACCCCACCCCCAAGGCCCATGCAGTGAGGACAAATCTGTTTCCAGTCCCTGCTGACTGTCAGGGTCCTGAACTCCAGGGCAGCCTGGTGAAGGAGTGACTAGCTCTCTGGTCTTAGGATTGACGACATTTTAAAGATTTTTACTTTTTCCTAATAAAAAATAACTATATATCAAAAAATTGGGAAATTCAGAAAAATAAGAAAAATCTGTCAGGTCCCCTAAGCAGACAGAGGGTCCCTGGGGCTGCTTCAGCCACAGCAAGTGAGCCCCTCACCCTAGGCTTCCAGCTTCTGTCACATCACATGACCCACCACCTGGGCCTCTGGGTTGTGTCACACGTAGGGCGTTGCCACATGGTCCTCAAGTGTATGACATACACGTGCTTCTTGATGGACAGCAGAGTGATAAGATCTCTCCTTGTCTGAGTGATGAACATTGCAGTGCATAAGGCTTCCCCTGGGTTTGGGAGATAGAAACAGAGCTAATAGGCTGGTAGACACAGGCCTGGCTACGGGTCTCAGAGTAATTAAGATCTGGAGTCAGTGCCACGTCCTGGGGCCTGCCCAGGCTGCCAGTCCTGGGCTTATCCTCTGTCCTAGGACTTAGCCTCTGTCCGGGGCTGATCCTCTGTCCGGGGCTCGGCCTCTGTCCCAGGGCTGGCATTAAGAAGCCCAGAGCCTGGCCCCTCACTCAGATGGTGAGAGCCCTGTTCTGGTCCTCTCCCCAGGTCTTCCTGGCTGTGGCTAACTTTGAGCCGAATGAGAAGGGTCAGGAATTCTCGGTCATTTACAAGTGGAGCCAGAGAAGGCTGAGGTTCACGCCATACCAGAGGGTCCCCACCCACAGTGCCCGGGACTGGGAGGCCTTTGAGGTGGCCGGCGAGCACTTCCTGGCCGTGGCCAACCACCGGGAAGGTAGGGGCCGTGACCTTGACTCTGGACTGGGGCGTGATCGCCTGCAGCGTTCAGTGTATTTCATTAGAAATGTATAATAAACCTCACCTGGCCCGCATCCTCAGGCTCTGCTGTATGACAGTGGTGTCTGGAGGTGGACACACCTGAGCACCCTCTCACCTGTTCAGGTGGGAGGGGTCTCTGCCCCCATCCATTCTGGGCACAAACTCTGTGAGATGCAATGGGTATGTGGGGATAGGCCTAGGAGGGGCTGGGAAACCTGGCTTCTGGGCCAGGTGACTGCCCCGAGTGACCGCAGAAGCCCTTTCGGGTGCTGTAACTCGAGGGGGACAGGACCCTGGGGGCAGCTGGCCCTGCAAAGTGCCTCCAGCCTCTGCAGGTTCCAAGGCTCCCAGTTTACCTGAGTCTACAACCTACAGCCAAGGAGCTCTGTGGGGGGCTAGGGAGGAGACCCCACCACCACCCATGGGCAGAGGGGACCCCAAGAACCTGCTACCAGGTACCTCCGAGGACAGTAAGTGTTCCAGGAGAGGCTGGCCCAGCGGGGTGTGTGTCGGGGAGAGGGAGGCCCTAAGGAGCACAGTGTGGGGAGAAGGCTTCCAGCCCACACAGGTCTGATCTCTGGGGGGAGGGAGCATGAAGGGGAAGGCAGGCAGAGTGAAGGGTGAGGCTGCGGAGGGGGTGAGGAGTCCCACCTCCAACACAGTAGATAATCACAGGGGTCTGGAGTCCCCCAAAGGCTGGGCCACTGAGGGTTCTCGTGGGGCACAGAGGCAGGAAGGTCACATGAAGGGTAACGTGGCTGGGGACCCGGGAAGGGTGCAGGAGATCAGGGTCCAGCTGGACTGGACTGGCTGCAGGGCCTGGGGCGGGGTCCGGGCGGTGGGGGGGCCTGGTCCCAGGGCGCTGGCGTGAGGCTGCAGAAGCCTGTCTCCCTCCCTCAATGTCGCTCGGCTTCCAGGCGACAACCATAACATTGACAGCGTCATCTACAAGTGGAACCCGGGGACCCGGCTCTTTGAGGCCAACCAGACCATCGCCACTTCGGGTGCCTACGACTGGGAGTTCTTCACGGTGGGGCCCTACGCCTTTCTGGCCGTGGCCAACGCCTTCAACGGCACATCCACGCGGCTGCAGTCCAACCTGTACGTGCGGCTGGGCGGCTCCTTCCAGCTCTTCCAGTCCTTCCTGGTGAGGACCCTGCCCTCCCCATGACACGCCCCCCACACACACCCTTCCCACCCCCAGGCCTGTCCACACCAGGCGCCTCCCCAGAGGTCAGGTGCGGGAGCCTGCAGACAAGGTAGAAGGGCTTGCCTGGCACAGAGTTCCCACCAACACTTGTGCTCAGTTGAGTCCCCCGGCCCCGGCGGGCCCCACAGTCTAACCGGCCTTTATGCGGGTGTCAGGCTCTTGTCCTGAGGCAGCGGCAGCTGGCCCCTGACCTGGCCAGCTGTGGCGACAGCACTGTCCACCTTCTCTGAGGTCTTGTGTCCCTTAGCTGGTTCCAGCTGTTGTGGGCTGCCTGGCAAAGCATCAGACTGAGGCAGCGAGAGGCTTTTTCAGGTGGGGCAGTGCTGAACGCCCCGGTGAACCACGCGTGTACTGACCAGTCCCAGGCTAGTGGGCAGTGTCGGCAGCCCCTCCTCAGGCCCCACCGTGGTCTAGGTCCAGACCCTCCTCTGCCTTCCTTTGCCCTCCTCCCTCCAGGTTGCCTACGTGGCAGACCCCAGACCAAGCCCCCACGTGCTCAGTTGCTAAGTCATATCCAGCTCTTTACAACCCCATGGACTGTAGCCCACCAGGCTCCTCTGTCCATAGGATTTTCCAGGCAAGAATACAGGAGCAGGTTGCCATTGCCCACTCCAGGGGATCTTTCTGACCCAGGGATCAAACCTGAGTCTCCTGCATTAGCAGGCAGATTCTTTACCACTGAGCCACCTGGGAAGCCCAAGCCCCCACGGATGACTAAAATCAACAGTCGAGGTTGGCATTTGCACCGTCCTGGCCACGTCATAAGCTCGTTCTTGCAGAACCAAGGGTGCGTTTTGACCACTCCCTTCTCAGTGGTGGGCTGGGACAACCTCCGGGCCAGCCCCTGGGGACGGGCCCTGCATGCAGGTCAGACTCTCTTTCCATGCCATGAGCCCACCACGGGGCTCACTTCACGCATGGACCCCAGGTGCTGCTCAGGACACTTTCCCACAAGTTCCACAGTCCAAGGGACTCTCAAGAGTCTTCTCCAACACCACAGTTCAAAAGCATCAATTCTTTGGCACTCAGCTCTCTTTATCTGATCTAAACGGGAGTGGAAATGGGACTCCATCTTGGCCTCCCTCTATTGGCCCCATAAACACGGGGGACACGTGCTGTCCTGATGGAGGGGACAGGTGAGGTGGTGAGCGCTGGACCTGAGGCCTTGGATGGGAGAGCCTGGCAGGCAGCCCCCTTCCTTTCACCAGGACTGTGTTGAGCAGTAGCCCAAGGGTGGGACTGAGAGGGCTGCCCCCTTGAGATAAGCATTTCCTTCCCAACTCCTTCTAGTCCTCCAGTCCAAATGGCAGGATCCCTGGGCCCCCTCCCATGCCTGCTCTCAAGCCAGTCACCAATGTGCCCAGTTCCAGCCCTGCACACCCCACCCCCAAGGCCCATGCAGTGAGGACAAATCTGTTTCCAGTCCCTGCTGACTGTCAGGGTCCTGAACTCCAGGGCAGCCTGGTGAAGGAGTGACTAGCTCTCTGGTCTTAGGATTGACGACATTTTAAAGATTTTTACTTTTTCCTAATAAAAAATAACTATATATCAAAAAATTGGGAAATTCAGAAAAATAAGAAAAATCTGTCAGGTCCCCTAAGCAGACAGAGGGTCCCTGGGGCTGCTTCAGCCACAGCAAGTGAGCCCCTCACCCTAGGCTTCCAGCTTCTGTCACATCACATGACCCACCACCTGGGCCTCTGGGTTGTGTCACACGTAGGGCGTTGCCACATGGTCCTCAAGTGTATGACATACACGTGCTTCTTGATGGACAGCAGAGTGATAAGATCTCTCCTTGTCTGAGTGATGAACATTGCAGTGCATAAGGCTTCCCCTGGGTTTGGGAGATAGAAACAGAGCTAATAGGCTGGTAGACACAGGCCTGGCTACGGGTCTCAGAGTAATTAAGATCTGGAGTCAGTGCCACGTCCTGGGGCCTGCCCAGGCTGCCAGTCCTGGGCTTATAAGGCTTCCCCTGGGTTTGGGAGATAGAAACAGAGCTAATAGGCTGGTAGACACAGGCCTGGCTACGGGTCTCAGAGTAATTAAGATCTGGAGTCAGTGCCACGTCCTGGGGCCTGCCCAGGCTGCCAGTCCTGGGCTTATCCTCTGTCCTAGGACTTAGCCTCTGTCCGGGGCTGATCCTCTGTCCGGGGCTCGGCCTCTGTCCCAGGGCTGGCATTAAGAAGCCCAGAGCCCGGCCCCTCACTCAGATGGTGAGAGCCCTGTTCTGGTCCTCTCCCCAGGTCTTCCTGGCTGTGGCTAACTTTGAGCCGAATGAGAAGGGTCAGGAATTCTCGGTCATTTACAAGTGGAGCCAGAGAAGGCTGAGGTTCACGCCATACCAGAGGGTCCCCACCCACAGTGCCCGGGACTGGGAGGCCTTTGAGGTGGCCGGCGAGCACTTCCTGGCCGTGGCCAACCACCGGGAAGGTAGGGGCCGTGACCTTGACTCTGGACTGGGGCGTGATCGCCTGCAGCGTTCAGTGTATTTCATTAGAAATGTATAATAAACCTCACCTGGCCCGCATCCTCAGGCTCTGCTGTATGACAGTGGTGTCTGGAGGTGGACACACCTGAGCACCCTCTCACCTGTTCAGGTGGGAGGGGTCTCTGCCCCCATCCATTCTGGGCACAAACTCTGTGAGATGCAATGGGTATGTGGGGATAGGCCTAGGAGGGGCTGGGAAACCTGGCTTCTGGGCCAGGTGACTGCCCCGAGTGACCGCAGAAGCCCTTTCGGGTGCTGTAACTCGAGGGGGACAGGACCCTGGGGGCAGCTGGCCCTGCAAAGTGCCTCCAGCCTCTGCAGGTTCCAAGGCTCCCAGTTTACCTGAGTCTACAACCTACAGCCAAGGAGCTCTGTGGGGGGCTAGGGAGGAGACCCCACCACCACCCATGGGCAGAGGGGACCCCAAGAACCTGCTACCAGGTACCTCCGAGGACAGTAAGTGTTCCAGGAGAGGCTGGCCCAGCGGGGTGTGTGTCGGGGAGAGGGAGGCCCTAAGGAGCACAGTGTGGGGAGAAGGCTTCCAGCCCACACAGGTCTGATCTCTGGGGGGAGGGAGCATGAAGGGGAAGGCAGGCAGAGTGAAGGGTGAGGCTGCGGAGGGGGTGAGGAGTCCCACCTCCAACACAGTAGATAATCACAGGGGTCTGGAGTCCCCCAAAGGCTGGGCCACTGAGGGTTCTCGTGGGGCACAGAGGCAGGAAGGTCACATGAAGGGTAACGTGGCTGGGGACCCGGGAAGGGTGCAGGAGATCAGGGTCCAGCTGGACTGGACTGGCTGCAGGGCCTGGGGCGGGGTCCGGGCGGTGGGGGGGCCTGGTCCCAGGGCGCTGGCGTGAGGCTGCAGAAGCCTGTCTCCCTCCCTCAATGTCGCTCGGCTTCCAGGCGACAACCATAACATTGACAGCGTCATCTACAAGTGGAACCCGGGGACCCGGCTCTTTGAGGCCAACCAGACCATCGCCACTTCGGGTGCCTACGACTGGGAGTTCTTCACGGTGGGGCCCTACGCCTTTCTGGCCGTGGCCAACGCCTTCAACGGCACATCCACGCGGCTGCAGTCCAACCTGTACGTGCGGCTGGGCGGCTCCTTCCAGCTCTTCCAGTCCTTCCTGGTGAGGACCCTGCCCTCCCCATGACACCCCCCACACACACACCCTTCCCACCCCCAGGCCTGTCCACACCAGGCGCCTCCCCAGAGGTCAGGTGCGGGAGCCTGCAGACAAGGTAGAAGGGCTTGCCTGGCACAGAGTTCCCACCAACACTTGTGCTCAGTTGAGTCCCCCGGCCCCGGCGGGCCCCACAGTCTAACCGGCCTTTATGCGGGTGTCAGGCTCTTGTCCTGAGGCAGCGGCAGCTGGCCCCTGACCTGGCCAGCTGTGGCGACAGCACTGTCCACCTTCTCTGAGGTCTTGTGTCCCTTAGCTGGTTCCAGCTGCTGTGGGCTGCCTGGCAAAGCATCAGACTGAGGCAGCGAGAGGCTTTTTCAGGTGGGGCAGTGCTGAACGCCCCGGTGAACCACGCGTGTACTGACCAGTCCCAGGCTAGTGGGCAGTGTCGGCAGCCCCTCCTCAGGCCCCACCGTGGTCTAGGTCCAGACCCTCCTCTGCCTTCCTTTGCCCTCCTCCCTCCAGGTTGCCTACGTGGCAGACCCCAGACCAAGCCCCCACGTGCTCAGTTGCTAAGTCATATCCAGCTCTTTACAACCCCATGGACTGTAGCCCACCAGGCTCCTCTGTCCATAGGATTTTCCAGGCAAGAATACAGGAGCAGGTTGCCATTGCCCACTCCAGGGGATCTTTCTGACCCAGGGATCAAACCTGAGTCTCCTGCATTAGCAGGCAGATTCTTTACCACTGAGCCACCTGGGAAGCCCAAGCCCCCACGGATGACTAAAATCAACAGTCGAGGTTGGCATTTGCACCGTCCTGGCCACGTCATAAGCTCGTTCTTGCAGAACCAAGGGTGCGTTTTGACCACTCCCTTCTCAGTGGTGGGCTGGGACAACCTCCGGGCCAGCCCCTGGGGACGGGCCCTGCATGCAGGTCAGACTCTCTTTCCATGCCATGAGCCCACCACGGGGCTCACTTCACGCATGGACCCCAGGTGCTGCTCAGGACACTTTCCCACAAGTTCCCGGCTGCTTCTTCCCATATCCCTCCCTCCCCCCCTCCCTCCCCCTCCTTTCCTTTGTGGGGGAAGAAAGCCACCATCTCTGCACATGGTAATGTCCCCGGCTTCTTGCCGGTCCTGCCTGTCCCGGGCTCCTGTGAGCACTGCGTAGATGTGTATAAGAGACAGGGTCAGAAGCCACATTTCCTTTGTGGGGGAAGAAAGCCACCATCTCTGCACATGGTAACGTCCCCGGCTTCTTGCCGGTCCTGCCTGTCCCGGGCTCCTGTGAGCACTGCGTCCTCGGTGCCTCCTGGGTTTCCACCGTGTGTCGCTGCGAGCTCTCTGCTCAGCGTGTGTCCACGAAGAGCCCTCTTCTCCTGCAGCCCTTCCTCCTGGGCCCTTCTGCCTGTGCCATCCTGGCCGACTGTCTCTAGAGCTGACAGTGGCCCCTTTTCTGGAACTTTCCTTTACTGCCATCTTTGGCTGGAGCCACCACGTCCAATTCTGATCTCCAGTGTCCCAGTTGACCTCAGGTTTTTGGGTGATACCTCAGGGACACCCCCTTCCAGGTACTCCCCCATGCTCCCCAGCGGCCCTGTGGCTGAGCCAGGTCATGTGACCAAAGTCAGCCAATGGGTGTAGAGCAGAGCGAGCCCACATCAGATCTGGACTGAGAGGTCACAGCCCACCCCTCACCCTCCGCAGCCACATGGGCCACGTGGCCTGATGGCACAACCACAGGCTGGGGGAGCCATGACCTCGCCAGCTTCATCTCAGTGAGAACCTCTGTCTGTGGCAGGAAGTGTGGACGCTCGTGGTGGCCACGTCCCTTGCCCTGCCTGACAAATGGTGTGCAGGATTTTAGGGTAGAAGCCATTCCCTTGAGAACATGGAGGGCAGCCCCCTGCCTCCCAGGACCCAGGGGTGCAATGGCCCCCGTGCCCCCCCGGGCGCCCCTCCAGTGGCCTTCTCTGCCCTCAGCGCCCACAGGTCTCTTGCAGTGGCTCCCTGCCCCCCAGGCGCCCATCTGGTGGCCTTCTCTGCCCTCGGCGCCCACCTCTGCCCTCGGTGCCCATAGGTCTCTCGCAGTGGCTCCCTGTGCCTCCTGACTGCTTCGTCTCAGTGTCCTTTCAACTTGAAGCTGTGCTTTTCCAGGCCTGGGAGATTTTCTTGGTTTTTCTTGATCATTCCATGCCCCACCCCACACCTGCACACTGGTTAGAGGGCTTTTAGGTCTCCTGGGTTGAGTTATCTTTTCAACTTAGACTCTTTCCCTACCTTTATTCTCCGATGTTGATGAGCATCTTCTCATAAAGCTGATATCTTTCTAATATCCAAGAATGCTTCCTCTTCATACTGTTCTATATTTACTCTATAAATGCAGTATCTTCTTCAATACTTTTGAAGATCATTATAGTTTTCAAAAATTCTGGTTTGTTTCTAGAACCAGCTCGGTTTCTTCCAGTATGAGTTATGTATATATTTTAGCCTGACTCTCATGTTCCAGGTCGTTTATCACACGCCTGGAGGACCCTTTGTTTTCTGTTGATATTTCCTGTCGAGCATGGCAGGGGGCGACATTGTCACTGGTGGCTTGTGCCCCAGGGAGCTGGGGGTCTGGTTGAGGCCCTTGATGAGGTGCCATGATGACAACCTTCTAAACTGGCCTTTTGTGCAAACGTAGGAGAGGTCAGAAAAGATGATACTCTCCAAATCGCACTCCCCGACCGGCTGCAGGAACCACCTTCATGTCACGTGCCTGGTGTGACAGCCCAGCTGGGGGACCTCTGTGGTTGACCAGAAGGCCACGTGCCGGGCCTCTGTGCTCTCTGGACACCATGGGGAAGCACTCAGCCTGAATCTCTCAAAGTGGTGTTCGTTCCTGCCACTGTCTCTCATGCAGGATGTCTCAGATCCCTTCCAGGTTCTGGCCCATCTCCTTGAATGCTCCCCAGTATACTGGCTACAGAGCTGTGAGCCCCTGAAACTCTGTATTTTCAGGCAGCATCCGGATCTGGCTCCAGTCTGTGTCCAGCCTCGCCACAGGCCTCAGACACGGGGCATCCTCAGAAGGGAGACTGGGCCGAGGGGCAGAGATAGGCCCAACTGAGCCAGGATGAGGGCCATCTGAGCTCCATGCCCTAAACCAGAGCCAGCCCAGGGGTGTGATGCTGGCTGGAAGAATCAGCCAGAAGTGCAGGGTGGAGGTGGGGGTGGGCAGAACCACAGTGGCTGCGAGAGGGCGCATCTCCAGCCGGTGGGCAGAGCTGCCCCAGGAGCTGACTCTGGGGGCTGCAAGGGGGCACTGCTGCTCCCTGTGCCCACACACACCCGAAGACCCTGCCTTCTCTAATGAGCCAAGTCTCTTCGCACCCAATGAATCCCTCAGAGCCCACCAGATCCCATTTTCATGTTCTGCACCCCCCCGGGCGCCCCTCCAGTGGCCTTCTCTGCCCTCAGCGCCCACAGGTCTCTTGCAGTGGCTCCCTGCCCCCCAGGCGCCCATCTGGTGGCCTTCTCTGCCCTCGGCGCCCACCTCTGCCCTCGGTGCCCATAGGTCTCTCGCAGTGGCTCCCTGTGCCTCCTGACTGCTTCGTCTCAGTGTCCTTTCAACTTGAAGCTGTGCTTTTCCAGGCCTGGGAGATTTTCTTGGTTTTTCTTGATCATTCCATGCCCCACCCCACACCTGCACACTGGTTAGAGGGCTTTTAGGTCTCCTGGGTTGAGTTATCTTTTCAACTTAGACTCTTTCCCTACCTTTATTCTCCGATGTTGATGAGCATCTTCTCATAAAGCTGATATCTTTCTAATATCCAAGAATGCTTCCTCTTCATACTGTTCTATATTTACTCTATAAATGCAGTATCTTCTTCAATACTTTTGAAGATCATTATAGTTTTCAAAAATTCTGGTTTGTTTCTAGAACCAGCTCGGTTTCTTCCAGTATGAGTTATGTATATATTTTAGCCTGACTCTCATGTTCCAGGTCGTTTATCACACGCCTGGAGGACCCTTTGTTTTCTGTTGATATTTCCTGTCGAGCATGGCAGGGGGCGACATTGTCACTGGTGGCTTGTGCCCCAGGGAGCTGGGGGTCTGGTTGAGGCCCTTGATGAGGTGCCATGATGACAACCTTCTAAACTGGCCTTTTGTGCAAACGTAGGAGAGGTCAGAAAAGATGATACTCTCCAAATCGCACTCCCCGACCGGCTGCAGGAACCACCTTCATGTCACGTGCCTGGTGTGACAGCCCAGCTGGGGGACCTCTGTGGTTGACCAGAAGGCCACGTGCCGGGCCTCTGTGCTCTCTGGACACCATGGGGAAGCACTCAGCCTGAATCTCTCAAAGTGGTGTTCGTTCCTGCCACTGTCTCTCATGCAGGATGTCTCAGATCCCTTCCAGGTTCTGGCCCATCTCCTTGAATGCTCCCCAGTATACTGGCTACAGAGCTGTGAGCCCCTGAAACTCTGTATTTTCAGGCAGCATCCGGATCTGGCTCCAGTCTGTGTCCAGCCTCGCCACAGGCCTCAGACACGGGGCATCCTCAGAAGGGAGACTGGGCCGAGGGGCAGAGATAGGCCCAACTGAGCCAGGATGAGGGCCATCTGAGCTCCATGCCCTAAACCAGAGCCAGCCCAGGGGTGTGATGCTGGCTGGAAGAATCAGCCAGAAGTGCAGGGTGGAGGTGGGGGTGGGCAGAACCACAGTGGCTGCGAGAGGGCGCATCTCCAGCCGGTGGGCAGAGCTGCCCCAGGAGCTGACTCTGGGGGCTGCAAGGGGGCACTGCTGCTCCCTGTGCCCACACACACCCGAAGACCCTGCCTTCTCTAATGAGCCAAGTCTCTTCGCACCCAATGAATCCCTCAGAGCCCACCAGATCCCATTTTCATGTTCTGCCAGCTGTTTTTGTATGGTGTTTAAATCCTCTTAGGTCCTGAAGATGCCTTCATATGTTCGCACTTGGTTTGGAGCTTTGCAGCATCTCTCATGGCCTCACATGAGTTTGAAGCAGGAGTTGAAGTTTGAAGTGTGTGTAGAGAGGTGCCAACCTCGAGGGGAGCCCTTTCTAAAGGGATGGCCAGGCGAAGGATGCAGGCTGCTGGCATTTGTGGCACTGCGCACATGGACAGCGCTGAGAGGGGCACCAGGCGGGTCCCTCACTGGTAGGGTGAGTTCAGCTCATGAGGAAGGCTGTGCCCATGCTGGGTCTGCAGCCCAGGGGTGCATGGGAGACTAGCTATCCACCCTGAAGCATTCCCCGGCAACCCCTTCCAGACCTCCCCACCTGTCTCACCAGGAATCCTAGAATCTTCCTTCGGATGTCAGACCACTTCAGGCTCCAACCACTTGGCCTCACCATCTTGGACCAAAGGAGGTGGAAGCTGGGTGTGTCGGAAGGATGGGACTTCTGACCTCCAGCTGCTGGGACTTCTGCTCCCTGAGCTGTCTGGTTGTGGGATCTGTGGTTACAGTCATCACGTGTAGACCTGGAGTGGAGGGGGTGGGGAAAGGGAAGGGGCGGCAGTGGACCAAGACTGGGGGTTGTTGCTGGGAGGAGCCACTGGCAGAAATGAGAACAAAGGGCAATGGGGTATTTCTGGCAGGATGTGGGCTGAGGGCTGACAGGGTCTCCAAGAAGAGGGCCAGTGAAGCTCCCTGGGAAACCACTTATCAGGGCAGGGGAGGGACAGGCAGAGGAGCTGCCCAGAATCATCAGTGGGTTTGAGGAGACCGAGAATGAAGCTGGGTTTGTCAGAAAGGCAGTCTCCACCAAGAATGTGCATGCATGCTAAGTCACTTCAGTCACGGCCAACTCTGTGCAACCCCAGGGACTGTAGCCTGCCCGGCTCCTCTGTCCATGGGATTCTGCAGGCAAGAATAGTGGAGTGAGTCGCCCTGCCCTCCTCCAGGGATCTTCCCTATCCGGGGATTGAACCCAGTCTCCTGCGTTTAGGCAGATTCTTTTCCGTTTGAGCCACCAGGGAAGCCCCAAGCATGTGAATGTCCACAGATGGCGGAGGCGGCCGTCTGTAAGGAGGGTGGTGTGAGAGTGCCCCCGGTGGTCAGCCCTGGGAGGGACTGGCCCCTGTGCTCACCAGGGCCAGGGCACTTCCTCCTATGCTTCTGGTTTGTTCTGTGAGGCCAGAGCTGGCAGTGGACCAGGCAGCCCAGGGAAGAGCAAGGTGTGGAGGGGTCTCTGTACTGGGGGAGAGCTGGAGGGCACCCCAAAGTTGGCCAGGGAGTGTGCTGCCCCCTGCAGTCTCCCAGGAGGAGGCCCCTCTCCCACCTTAGCCGAAGGCCCACGGTGTCAAGGGCTGAATCCCCCAGGGTCCTTTGGGACCTGCCTGTCTCCTGGCAGTGCTCCTGGTCCTCCCTCCCCAGGCACCCCGAGACCTGGGTTCTTTGCTCCATCAAAGCCAGAACCCAAGGGCCTCCTGCCCAACAAGCCATCTGCTAATTACGGGGAGCCCACCCACCCTCCAGGGCACTGTCAAGGGCTCCAGGTGCTGTGGCTGCCAAGTCCCAGAAGCAGCATCCTCCCTCGAGATGCTCCAGGCCCAGGCAGGCGCGGTGCCAGGGGATTCCAGGGCAGGGCTCAGGGGAATTCCACTCAAAGAAGGGCAGGAATGGTCTGCCCAGCCCAGCAGGTGCCAGGCTGCCTTGCTCCGGTGCCAGGGAGGGCTTGGCAGGGCTGTTTGATGTGGGAATTTCTTCTTCTCTCCCTGACATGTCCCTAATGCGCTCAGAATCCAGGAGTGGCCTGACAGCGGGGCCTCAGGCCAGCTCACCCCTGCCCAGGCTGGTGCAGCCCTGGGCTGGGATTCTCCCCGGTTTACTTCCGAATGGGAGGAGCCCAGCCTTTGGCTGAGGGCGCAGGTGCCGGCCCCAGGCTTCCAGGGAAGCTCACTGAGAGCCAGTGACTGGCAGTCAGGCGGCCCCCTGCCGGACTCTGCTAGCCCCTTGCGAATAAAATACAGGACGCCTATTTCACTGTGAAGGAGAAAGCAATGGCAACCCACTCCAGTACTCTTGCCTGGAAAATCCCGCGGACGGAGGAGCCTGGTAGGCTACAGTCCATGGAATCTCGAAGAGGCGCACACGACTGAGCGACTTCACTTTCACTTTTCACTTTCATGCATTGGAGAAGGAAATGGCAACCCACTCCAGTATTCTTGCCTGGAGAATCCCAAGGACAGAGGAGCCTGATGGGCTGCTGTCTATGGGGTCGCACAGAGTCGGATAGGACCGAAGCGACTTCGCAGCAGCTGCAGCATTTCAATGTGAAAACCAGATAAACAACGAATCAGTTTTTAGTAAAAGCGTGCCCATACACATAGACTGAAACATCATTTTAATCTGAAACTCAAACTGAATGAGGCGCCCTGTACTTGCTGTATCGGGCGCCCCCACCCCACTGGGCGCACAGAGCAGAGGCGAGGCGAGAGCCCCTCTAAGCCACGCCCACCCTGGATGCTCCTCCCCTCCCCCGCCGCTGGCCACGCCCCCGTCCTTCCTCCTGGGCTCGGGCCCTCTTCTCTCAGTTCCCAGGCCCAGACATCCCTTTTTACCGACCCTTGTCTGCAGGCCAACCCCTTCTTGCTGAGGCTCAAGACCAGGGAGCTGAGGGAGGAGTGGCTCGGGGCTGAAAGAAAGCTCTGGTGGTCTGTGGGAGACCTCCTTCTCAGACCAGCCCTGGGCGCTTGTTCTGCGTGGGTGTGTACATGTGCAGGTGTGTGCATGTGGGTGCTTGCAGTTATGTGCACATGTATACAGATGCATCCTGGCAGGATTGTGTGTAAAATCGCATCCATGCAGGTGTGTGCACATGTATACACAGGTGCGTGCAGGTATGTGCGTGCGTCTGCGTTTCCCACTGCGGTGGTCTCATCAGCAAAGGGTGGGGCAGAACCGGCGAGTCACAGCCTGGCCACTCCCGTGGTTTCTAAGACCTGGTTGGGCTGGCACGTGTGTGTCACTCTGCACACTCCTGTGGGTCTCTAACGTCGGTCCTCTGATGAGGCTGGAGGCCCCACGGGCCCGAGTGTCTCCCCAGCTCGGAAGTTGCGGCGTGGCCCCAGGGGACAGAAATAGTGCCACCTCCGAGCCGCGGTGAGGAGAGGGTGCTAACCCAGGAAGGCTTCAGCCCAGCTCCTGGTCCGGCAGGGTCGGCGACGCCAAGCGCCCTGGTCCCTGTCCTTGTCCTGTGAGTCACTCTTTTAGCTTGAGCTCCCTTGTTTCTGACCCTCGGACGGGTCCAAGCCTGCTTCTCGGCGCCCACGCCCCTCGGCCGCGGGGCGGGGTTGGGGTGGGGTTGGGGAAGCGGTGGTGTCTGGGCTCCGCGCACCGGGCGGTAGATCGGGCAGCCACGCCCTCTGCTGGACGCGGAGAGAACACCAGGCGAGCGGCGGGGCGGGTACCGGACCCGCGGGGACCAGAGGCCGCCGCTGGGCGAATTGTACAAGCCGGAAAGGGACCTCCGAGGAGGGGTAGTCCGCAGACCCGTCCCCCGCCGGTCGGAGTAAAGGAAAACAGAGCCCCTTCCCACGTGGACTGGGAATGCAATTGTCCCTCCAGCGTCGCTGGGCATCGCTGTGACCAGCTCTGGCCAGCCAGGACTACCTACCTCAGGGTAGGCACGGTGTCCCCAGGAAGCAGCCGGGCCCAGAAATTGATCGCTGTGTGGCTTCTAGGCTCAATTCTTTGTACGACCTGAGCTGTTTCCAGATTTTCACTATTATGAAAAATTCTACTAAAGGCATCTCATATATGGCTTTCTGTGGGCAAATTGTTTTTACTTTTCTTGAGTAAAAACCTAGGAGTGGAATTCTAGGCCATGAGGTAGGCGGATGTTTAACTTCTGAAGAAATTGCCAAGCAGTTTTCCAAAACAGTTCTACCATTTCATACATTCCCAAAAACAGAGTGAGTGCCAGTCATCCCACACTCGAGCCAACACCCGGTTTTGTCTGTATTTTTAGTCTAACTTACAAGGTGTGAAACAGCCCTGCTGGGTGGTTTTTAAGTCACAGTCCTCTGGTAACCAACGATGGCACATTTCCACCCACTGCTGGTTTGCCAGAGTCCCTTTTGCAAAATGCATATTCAAGTCTTTGCCCATACGTTTTTTTTTTTTTTTTTCCCTTTCATTATTGATATGTAGGAGTTCCTTATACATTAGGTATAAAACAAGTTCTTTGTCACATACATAGCCTTCGATCCCCTCTTTTTTGTATTAATTCAGTTTGTTGTGTAATTGTGTGCTTCAGCAATCACAATATACATGTTCAACTTACAGCAATCTATTCTTTATTGGAGTATAATTGCTTTACAATGTTGTTATTTTCTGCTGTACAAGGAAGTCGATCAGCTGTGGTATACACATATCCCTTCCCTCTTAGACCTCCACTGAACTAGGTCACCACAGAGCATCAAGCTGAGTTCCATGTGCTATACAGCAGCTTCCCACGAGGTATCTTTTTTCATGCATGGTGGTGTATATATATATCAATCCTAATCTCCCAATTCATCTCACACTCCTCTGCCCCATCCCGTATCTACAATGCAATCTATTTTTTATTTTTTAATTAACCGTGTGTGTGTCAGTTACTCAGTCATGTCTGACTCTTTGTGATCCCATGGACTGTAGCCCGCCAGGCTCCTCTGTCCATGGAATTCTCCAGGCAAGAATCCCGAAGTGGGTTGCCATTTCCGTCTCCAGGGCGTCTTCCCAACTCAGGGATTGAACTCAGGTCTCTTGTATTACAGGCAGATGTGTTACTGTCTGAGCTATTAGGAAAGGCCTTGTCTTAATATGTTCAATTCAAATTAAAAAAAAATTTTAATTTATATTGGAGTATAGTTGACTAACAATGTTGTATTAGTTTCAGGTGTACAATCTATTTTTTAATTAACATTATACTTTACATATAATGTGATAACCTTACAACTACATGATCTCATTTATCCTTACCTGTCCATTGGGCTATTGGGAGCATGTATAAACTCACATGTCTGCTTAAAGTATGAGCTCCACAGCTTGTCCTCTTGTTTGCTGTAAACAGTGAGTTGTCTTGACGCCCAGCTCACCATTCCCAGTGCCCTCTGCATGCTTCTTGCAGACACTGTGCTTCTTGTGGAGTTTCACCCTCTGTAGCTTCCTTCAGGACTGTTTGTAAAGCCGGTCTGCTGGCAGTTCATTCTACCACTTTTATCTGAAAGTGACTTTACAGTGAAGGATGTTTTCACTGGTTGTAGAATTCTGGGTTTGTGGTTTTCTTTCGTTTCCTTTAAAGATGTTTTTCCATTGACATCAAGCTTCAACTGTTTCTGATGAGAGGTTGGGTACCATTGACACCACTGTTTCCCTATAGCAAATGTCTTTTTCCTCTGGCTGCTTCTGAAACCTTCTCTGTCTATCCTCAGATATTTAATATGATGTGTTGAGGTTATTGGGGGGGGGGTTGTATTTATTCTGCTTGGGGTCTCTGATCTTGGATCTGTGGCTTGCTGGTTTTAATCATATTTGGGGAAATTTTAGCCAACATTTACTTAAATTTTTTTCTGTTTCGTTCTACTTTCTTTTCCTTCTGTGATCCAATTACATGCACATTTTTGTTGCTGTTCAGTCACTAAGTCACATCCAACTCTTTGTGACTCCATGAATGGCAGCCCGCCAGGCTTCCCTGTTCATCACCATCTCCCAGAGCTTGCTCAAACTCATGTCCATTGAGTCAGTGATGTCATCCTACCATCTCATCCTCTGTCACCCCCTTCTCCTGCCTTCAATCTTTCCTAGCATCAAGGCCTTTTCCAATGAGTTGGCTCTTCTCATCAAGTGGCCAAAGTATTGAAACTTCAACTTCAGCATCAGTCCTTCCAATTTAGGATTTCCTTTAGGATTGACTGGTTTGATCTCCTTGCAGTCCAAGGGACTCTCAAGACTCTTCTCCAACAACACAGTTCAAAAGTATCATTTCTTCAGTGCTCAGCCTTCTTTATGGTCCAACTCTCACATCCATACATGACTACTGGAAAAACCATAACTTTGATTATATAGACCTTTGTCAGCAAAGTAATGTCTCTTTTTTAATAAGCTGTCTAGGTTTGTCCTAGCTTCATACACTAGACTGCATTATATTATCACTGAGGCTCTGTTTACTTTCACTGTAAACATTCCCCGCCTTTCTGTGCTTGAAATCAGATAATTTCTATTGGTGTATCTTCTAGTTCACAGATTCTTCTGGATTGTCTAGGTAGCTTTTGATCCCATGCAATAGATTTGTGAAAACAGGCATTTTGCTTTTCAGGTACAGGATTTCTGTTTGCCTCCTTTTAGAGTTTTCATAACTCTCCAAATCTCCCCACCTTATTGTTGATTACATACATATTTGCCTATAGATTCTGATCAGTTACTATAAAGTTTGTATCTGTTCACTCCAGTATTTGCAAAGTGTCAACCGATTTCTACTTGCTGTTTCTTCTCCTGATCATAGGTCACGTTTACCTGCTGGTTCCCCTGCTGTCTAACTCTCTGGTCAGTTCCACCAGCCTCTCAGCTGTTGTTTGTCCCTGGGGTCCTGTCCCCTGTGTGTGCACTTCAGGAGCTAAAATGGACTTGAGAGAAGTTAATAAGGAGATACTGGGGCCTCCCCCTACTGGGAGTCCCTCCTTCCTAGGCTAGTCTCCTTTGGTTTCTAGACACTCTGCAAGCCCCAAGCGCTAAGCTTGGATCTGGACTCGTCTGGTCCTCCCCTTCCCCATGCACTCCCACTCCAGCATCCCAGAGATGCTGGTCATAAACCTCCTTTTGTTTACATTTGGGCCCATGTGTATGTCAGCTCATGCAGTTCAAGGTCTGTGCCCAGCGAGTCCACTGCCTCCACTTGAGTGCCAAGCCCATATGGCACAGGACCAGGAATGTCCACAGAGGGAGAGTCAGACAAACATGTGTTCAAAGGCCATCATCTCCCCTCCACTTTCTGCCTGCCCTTGGCCCTTCTCCAGAACCTTCAAGCAATTGTGTACATTTTTAAGTATTGTATCCAGCGCTTAGTCACTTCAGTCGTGTCCGACTCTTTGTGACCCCATGGACTATAGCCCACCAGACTCCTCTGTCCGTGGAATTCTCCTAGCAAGAATACTGGAGTAGGTTGCCATTTCCTTCTCCTATTGTAGCCAGAGTTTATGATTATTATCAACAGGAGGGTCAGTCTCTCCACCAGTATCACAAGTCACAAGTCAAGAGGCAAAACATTTAAAGACAATTTCAATGCAAAGTGTCCTTTCGAGCTTCCGCAGCTCTCACCTGCTTGTGGGAACAGACAGAGTCAACCCCTTCGTGCTGACACAGGAGCTCAGACCCCAGCAGCCACGTCAGGCTGTGGTTTGGAGTCCTCAGGAGCTTTTGCACACTGCTCCCCCAGCCGCAGGCCCCTGTTTCGGGGAGCTGCTGTGTTATCTCCCTCCAGTGAAGCTGCCGTCCGGTGTGGACACTGCTTTGTTTCTCACAACAGGGATGGACCTGGACTCGTCTGGTCCTCCCCTTCCCCATGCACTCCTAGCCCAGCATCCCAGAGATGTTGGTCATAAAACTCCTGGAGGGCCCATGTGTAAATCAGCTCATGCAGTTCGAGGTCTGCGGCCAAGGCTTGGCAGCCGGCCATTAGTGTAAGTCCAGCCCCATGGGCCCATGCACACCTCACCCTCCAGGTTGATGAGTGATTTTGGAGGAGCAGCCTACACGGGATGGGGCTGTCCAGAGAGCCAGAGGAGAGCCTCAGGCCAGGGAGAGTATGTAGTAACTCCGGAGGTACCTAGATGTTGCTTCTGAGTTCATAACTGGAGGGAGCAGAGAGGGCTCCCTGGAAGAGGTGCTATAGCAGTTGGACCTCCTCCAGGGCACACTGGGGCCTGGGGAAGGGGCAGCACAGGCGGTAAGAAGCCCTCTAGGCAGATGGTCCTTTGACTGCCTTGGAGGAGGCTGGGAAAGGGCAGCGCCCGCAGGAGGGGCGCCTGCTTGACGCCCGGAGTGCAGGGGCTGGAGCCGCGTGGGTCGCCATCCTGAGGGTCTCTGCCCACAGCGTTCTCTCGGCTTCCCTCTCACGGTCCCAGACGTTTGGCGCCGCAGACTGGGAGGTTTTCCACATTGGGGAGAGGGTCTTCCTCGCCGTGGCGAACAGTCACCGCTACGACGTGGAGATGCGAGTGCAGAACGATTCCTACGTCATCAACTCGGTCATATACGAGCTGAACGTCACCGCGCAGACGTTCGTCCGCTTCCAGGAGATCCGCACCTGCAGGTACGCGGGCGGCGGGCGGCGGGCGGCCGGGGCGGGGATCCAGGGGCCCCGGTCCTTCGACCTCCGAAGCCTCCCAGCCCGCAGCGCCCGCGCCTGAGCATCTGTGCGGCCGCGGTGCCCACCCACAGCCCGCAGGTGTGAAGCGGCCTCGCTGTCCACCCCCGCAGGCCTTCCACGCGGCCAGCTGAGTGACCGCGGTTCCTGCTGTAGGCTTGACTCTAACTGCTTTTAAAAGCTGTGGTTTGTGTGCTTGTTTTTAGAATTCAGTGTTTATATTTTTTTAATTAAATTTGCATATGCGTACAACCATTTCCACGGTGACTTTAGAACATTTTCATTACCTTGAAAAGAAACCTCACCCCTCAGCTGTTACTGCCCTCCGCAGTGCCTGGGGCCCACCAGCCTGCTCTCTGTCCCTCTGGGTTTCCCCACCTGGACACTGCATTCAGATGTGTCTGGCTTCTTTTACTTGTCATTTTTTCAAGGTTCATTCACGTTGTACCTTAGTGCTCACTCTATTAATGAGTGAGTAATATTCCACTGTGTTTATTTATCACACTTTGTTTACTTTTCATCGGTTGATGGATATTTGTCTATTTCCACCATTTGACCAAATGTGTGTGTGGTTCTGAAGGGTTAAAAATATGCTTCACATTACTGTCAGCAGACTTACTGCCCTGATGCTTTGGAAGTCATGCCAGACCTTGATTTCCTACTGGGTTAAGTCCCAGCAGCTTCTGATGCGAGCGTGGGGGCAGACGGTGCAGTCAACATGTTGCTGCAAAAGCAAGGCTGTGGCCTTGGTTCCAGAACCAGTTACAGCTGGCAGAATGCTGCGAGTGGGACCACACGGCTGTGCCACCTGCCCACCCAGGCCACACTGCATAAAGCCCTTCAGTGAGCATGGCCGCACTCACTACTTTTCCTTAATGATGAATCACAACTGGCCATGGCTGGAAGTGGCGGAGACAGGATTCCAGATAACAGAAGAAGGAAGAGTCAGGAGCCCCAGGGCCCCCACTCGCCTTGCCCCCCTGCATGTCCCCAGGTACCTCTGTGGCCGTCTCACACCCAGAGTTCTGTTGGAGCTCTAGGCCAGTGCCCTCAGTGCCCCACTGAGAAGGAGCCCAGGGTGAGTATCAACAAAGAGAATGTGACTGTGCTGTCTGAACAGGCTATAACCTTGTGGCCTCTGGGTGCAAATGCACTGGCCTGGCCTTGGGCATCTGAGTGACTCCTGCAAGGCTGCAGCCTCAGTTTCCTCATCTGTAAAGTAGGCCCGCAGTAATTAGAGCAGTGACGGGGGACCACGGCTGATGCCCAGGTTGGCCTCCTGGGATAGACAGGGCTCTAGGATGTCCTTCCCAGAAGCCCTCTGTCAGATCCCTGAGAACTAAGATGTGTCTGAGCACAGACTTAGCCTTAGCAAGTTCAGGGGCATTGTTGAAAACAGGATACAATGGTCTGTTTGCAGTAAGAACCACATCTTCCAAATTTAGGGGGACGTCTCTACCTTAGCAGACCCTGCTGGCTCCGGAACTGGAGTCAGGGAAGAAGCATGTGACCTCACAGCCAGTGTCCTCAAGTTTTCGCCTCCAGGGGGCGCTGCAGACTTTTAGGGACTGGCCATGAGTTTAGGGCTGTTCCTCTATTTCAACCTCTTCCAAGTGAATGACTTTTGCACCCATGTTCAGAGCTTCACTGTTCACTCTTGTTGCCCAAGTGTCCACAGACAGATGAATGTGGTCCATTCTTGCAGTAGAATACTGTTCAGCCTCAAAAAAGGATATCCTGACCTCTGACCGCACGGATGAACCTTGAGGACATTATGCTCAGTAACATAAGCCAGACGCAGAAGGACAAATACTTTGTGATCCACTTACCTGAGGTCCCTGGAAGAGTCAGATCTGTAGAGACAGGAAGTAGATGGTGGGGGCCAGAGGCTGGGGGAAGGGATGGGGAGTGAGTGTTTCCTGGGGACAGAGGTTCAGTTTGGAAGATGGAGAAATTCTGGAGATGGATGTGGTGATGGTTGCATGTCAGTGTGAAGGTACCCAATGCCACTAAGTTTAATGTCCACTTAAAAATGAATAAAATAGAAAGTTTTGTGTTATGTGTATGTTATTACAATTAAATTTTTTAAGTTTAAAAAGTGAACAACTAATTTGCATTTCCCTGGAATAGGCCAACTGGTTGTATGACTGAGGAAACTGCTCCTCCTTCTGTGGATTTTGGTGGTGGGACCTAGCCCCCTGAATCCTGAGATTAGGGGGAGAACCAGCCCCCAAGTCCCCAGGCAGCATCTCCAGGCCCTAATTCTGCTCACTTGCTCCCGCAGTGCTCTGGACTGGGAGTTCTTCTCGGTGGGAGAAGATTATTTCCTGGTGGTTGCAAACTCCTTCGATGGAAATACCTTCTCGGTAAACAGTATTATTTACAGGTAAAGGCCATGCCCCTGCTAGACACCTCGGTTCAGCTGGGTAGGCCCACCTTCCCCATGAATGACCACAGGCTCAGAGCGAGTCACAGGTCATGGAGCCCTGTGGGTCACCTGGCACTTGATGCACCTGAGCACAGGCTGAGTCTGGGTCAGGCCCCCAGGTCAGCTAGGTGACCGCTAGCCCTGCTGGCATTCAACTTTGGGTTCTGGCTGGAGATGCAGTGAGAGGCTACACTGTGAGAGCTATTAGTGTGTTATCCTATTAAATGTTTCCGTCCCAGGCTGTGGTAGATCTCTCTCTTTTTCACGTGTCCTTCAGTAAAATTTTACACTTCGTCTTAGAGACACCATGGCATTCTCGCGACCTTCCCTTCCAGGAGTTTTCCAAGTATTGTAAGCACATGTCCATTTTCATCTGTGTATCACAATTAATTGTTGTGTCTGGTCATGCAACCACAGTATCTTATTAGTTTTAATAGTTTTCTAAAGAAATGTCTCATGGGAGTTCTAGAAGTATAACTATGTCTGCAAATAAAAGTGCCTTTGCTTCTGTATTTCTAATGTTTTTAGCTGATCTAAGTTTCTCAGATATCTAGAAATTCCAGGATGACCTTGAATTGTATTGGACAGGGCGGGTCCCCCCTTCCGGGCCTGTTTTCCTGTCTACAGGCTAAGGCCCCTCCTGGCCCAGCTCCTCACGATTGGAACCTGGGGAGGTTTGGGGGCTGGGATGCATGGCCTCTCATGCTGTGAGGGGTGGGAGAGGCAGGTGGGGCCCTGGTGAGGGTCAGGGAGGGGTGGGGTGGGAGCCCCGGGGAGAGAGAGCAGCCCAGACACTCACTTCTCTCGCTGGGGCTGGCGTCCCAGCCTGGAAGCTGATGGCCTCTCTCCCTGCAGGTGGCAGGGGTATGAAGGCTTCGTGGCCGTGCACAGCCTCCCAACCTTCGGCTGCAGGGACTGGGAGGCCTTCCGCACAGCAGCCGGCTCCTACCTGGTCTACTCCAGTGCCAAGGAACCGCTGTCCCGGGTGCTGAAGCTGAGGACGGGGTGATGGGCTAGGAGCTCCAGAAGCTAGACCTGCGTGGCCACACCCCAGAACCCCACCAGGAACCCCAAAAACCTCTGGAGAATGGGACAAGCCTAGGAGAAGCTGTGGCTTCCAGAGCCACCAACTCGCTTTCTCTGGCCCTTGTCCAGCCACGACATCGTCACCTGGACAACCGTGGTAGCCAGATGGGTGGCTCTGTGAGCATCCAAGCTGAAGACCAGAGCTGCTCCTGCAAGTCTGCTGTCCTGCAGGGATTTTGCTTTAAAGGAAAAGTTCATACAAAGTTTTACCTCAAAAACAGGGCCTGGTCACCTTCCCACAGTGTCCACCACGTGACCAGACACTCAGCTCTGGCTGGGGAGTCCTGACGCCGGGACCGGCCTCGTGCTGCCTCACATGTTTGTACCAGCTATTTATTGTGTTCTGTCTATACTGAAATATATTTATGATGCTTCTTACAAAAAGTACTGTTGTGTCTCTGTGTTTCTGATGGGAACTAGACCCCCAGCGAGTGCAGCCCAGGGCCACAGCACTCACTTGGCCACCTCGGCCTGACGTGCCCTCATGTCCCTGGTCACCAGCACGCTTCTCCTCTGCAGGAGCTTCTTCCTCCAGCCTCAGGTTTCCCACAAAAGCGGTGAGGTAGGGCCAGGTCAGGAATCCCAAGCATGCGTGGCATGGGTCCAGTCTCCTCCCTGAGGCCACACCCAGGGGAAATGCCTGGCAGATGGACCCTCATGCCTCTGCATCCAGGCAGGCCTCCCTGGTCTTCACACGGCCTTGTGGGTGTGCCAGATGGACTTGGAATGCCTCCTTGGGGCCAGCACTTGCCCAGCTCCTCCTGTGTCCAATTACTGACCTTCCACTGGGCGAGGGCTTCCAGCCTCCTGGAGATGGATGCCAAGTGTGACGTGGCAACACCCTAGGAACCTGAGGAGGAGGATGGAGGTGGTGATGGCACCACCGGGAAGCCCCCTGGGTGGAAGTGAGATCCTGCATGCCAGGAGATTTGCTGGGAAGGCCCTTGGGGTCCAGACCACAGGGCAGTAGCCAAGCCAGATCTGTTCCATCAGCCAGGCCCACCTGCTCTAGGATGGGCTGTGGGAGCCAGGACCTCAGTGGCAGCAAGGCCCCTGCTTGGTTTAATGCTCTGCTATATCCATCTCAAATTCTCATTGGTTCTTGCACAGTATCACACAGACATTGGGAGTCCTGGCTGCCTGTAGTCAGCTGCAGGTAAGAGCTGGGCCGGCCCAACCCCCCAGAAAGGAGTCTGTGTGCATCTGCTCCCCCTCCATCCAGGCCAGATTTGGAGTCTCAGGACCGTAACTGGGACCCTCTTCTTTCCCAAAGCAGGGATTTTTCTAGAGACTCCTCCAGGCCAGCAGGTGAGCCACACGCCTTGGGGAGGCAGAGGCTGACCTTGGTCAAGGATGTCTCCTGCCTGGGAGAATGGCAGAGTGGAGGGTGAGAAGGGGTACAGGCCAGGGGCCCTGTGTGAGAGAGAAGTCCCGGGGCAAGGATGCCCCCAGGGTAATTACACGGGCAAAGAACCCCCACCCCTTATATACACTCAGTGCTTGGAGAAAGGATGTCCCCGCATGCAAGTCAAGCTCTCCTTCTGCAGCCCCCGGGTCTCTGCTGGACCCACATCCCCTTGCTGTCACTGTCCCTAAGACCTGGCTTGGTCCCTGCCCTGGGCAGCTGGGGGCCTCATGGGCTGGGCGGGAGGGCTATGATCTGCTCGTGCAGGTAGGTTGGGCCAAGGGTACCAGAGAAAAATGTAGGCTCCCCAGTTAAGCTTGAATAGCAGATAAACAATGAGGAAAACAACAGAATGGGAAAGACTAGAGATCTCTTGAAGAAAATTACAGATACCAAGGGAATATTTCATGCAAAGATGGGCTCGATAAAGGACAGAAATGGTATGGACCTAACAGAGGAAGAAGATATTAAGAAGAGGTAGCAAGAATACACAGAAGAACTGTACAAAAAAGATCTTCACGACCCAGATAATCACGATGGTGTGATCACTCACCTAGAGCCAGATATCCTGGAATGTGAAGTCAAGTGGGCCTTAGAAAGCATCACTATGAACAAAGCTAATGGAGGTGATGGAATTCCAGTGGAGCTGTTTCAAATCCTGAAAGATGATGCTGTGAAAGTGCTGCACTCAATCTGCCAGCAAATTTGGAAAACTCAGCAGTGGCCACAGGACTGGAAAAGGTCAGTTTTCATTCCAATTCCAAAGAAAGGCAATGCACGGGAGAAATATCAATAACCTCAGATAGGCAGATGACACCACCCTTATAGCAGAAAGTGAAGAGGAACTAAAAAGCCTCTTGATGAAAGTGAAAGAGGAGAGTGAAAAAGTTGGCTTAAAGCTCAACATTCAGAAAACTAAGATCGTGGCACCTGGTCCCATCACTTCATGGGAAATAGATGGGGAAACAGTGGAAGCAGTGTCAGACTTTATTTTGGGGGGCTCCAAAATCACTGCAGATGATGATTGCAGCCATGAAATTAAAAGACTCATACTCCTTGGAAGGAAAGTTATAACCAACCTAGATAGTATATTGAAAAGCAGAGATATTACTTTGCCAACAAAGGTCCATCTAGTCAAGGCTATGGTTTTTCCAGTGGTCATGTATGGATGTGAGAGTTGGACTGTGAAGAAAGCGGAACGCCAAAGAATTGATGCTTTTGAACTGTGGTGTTGGAGAAGACTCTTGAGAGTCCCTTGGACTGCAAGGAGATCCAGTCAGTCCATCCTAAAGGAGATCAATCCTGGGTGTTCATTGGAAGGACTGATGCTAAAGCTGAAACTCCAATACTTTGGCCACCTCATGTGAAAAGGGTCTTTCTGATTCTAGGAGAGATTAGGGGCAGGAGGAGAAGGGGATGACAGAGGATGAGATGGCTGGATGGCATCACCGACTTGATGCACATGAGTTTGGGTGAACTCCAGGAGTTGGTAATGGACAGCGAGGGCTGGCGTGCTGCGATTCATGGGATCACAAACAGTCGGACACCATTGAGCGACTGAACTGAATGAATGCTTTTTAAAAAATTACATAGCCCTAATACTGCGTAGAACATATAGTAAAGAGGTGTTTAGTGTTTATCTGAGGTTCAGATTCAAGTGGGCATCTTGTTTTGATTCTGACACTCAATCGCCCACCCTCCCTGAGAGGGGGTGTGGGGTCTGTTGAGGGTTCTGATTTTAACTGGATCTGAGGCCAGGCCTGAGCAGCTGTGAGGGAAGAGCAGGGTCCAGGGCTTGGAGGCATGCAGCCGCAGGCAAGGTTGGCTGGGGGCTGGGGCCTGGGGGCTGGGGTCCATGGCATGGCATGCCAAGTGCTCCTTCTGCAGGTGTGCCCCAGAAGTGCCCCCAGAGGCAGGAAACCCTCACAGGAGAGGGGAGGCCCTCTGGGCCAGGAGCACAGCGGGCCTCTGACACCGATCTCCATGCCTGGGATGGTTGGCTTTTGTGTGTCTGGTGACATGAACATTAAATCCATGGGCTCTGGGTAAAGAGATCACCCTCTGTGGCGTGGGGGCCTCCCTGAGCACGGGGTCTCCCCAGGAGGCCACACTAGACCTGGCACTGCCCATCGGCTACCTGGGTTTCCACCAGGCCTGCCTCCCTGCAGATCTGGGGCTCAGCAGCCTCCACAACCCCCTGACCAATCCTGCCAGCATCTTCTCTCTATACACGGTTTCCCTGGAGAGCCCTCCACCCACCCCCCAAGAACAAAGTGCCCAAATGGGCCAAGGTGCCCAGGAGTCAGGACAGCTGTGTTAGCTCCCATTCCCGGGTTTGTCCATAGGAGAGGGGCCCACTGGGCACTGTCCACACTCCCCAGGCACCCACCTACGCAGCTTCTCTCCCCCTGGGGTGATCCAGATGTCCAGCTGACGCCTGGGGAGGAACGAGGCCACTGATGTCACCAGCACACCAGCAGCACGGAGGGAGCAACCGCCTCCTGTCCCTGCTCGGGGTTTTGTCCTGGCCAAGCAGTGCCACCGTGGCTCCGACAATATCCTATCTCTGCTCTGGTGGGTGGAAACAGAACGTGCCAATCAAGATCTGTTTGAGTTATAAGTGCAAACCACAGGGGGAGTGACCACAGAGAGCATGCCAGTATTTATATCTTTTCAAGTCAGCTCTCGAGCGTCTGTCCCATTGATAAACATTCCCAAGGTGCGTGCGGCTCCCGGGAGTTAGCACGCTCTGTGATGCGGCCACAATCCTTGTCATTTTGACAACCATGTTGCATTCTTCACAGGAACATCCAGGAATTTGCTGGACTGATCATCTTTTGTTAAACCACGGAGATCAACAGCCTTTTCTGTGATAAACACAAGAACTTCTTTGCACAAATTGCTTTTCTTTGCGGTTCCTTCCCCAGGGTCAGGGTTTCCTGGAGAAATGCTGTCAGTGGCAGCTTTTACAGCTTCTCCTCACCTTCAGGGCTCCCCTCCCTGAACCCCAATCCAGCAGAAGGGTGACCAGATGTGTGACTCGCACCTCTTCCATCAGCCCCACCAGATCGGACTTTACCTACTTCTCAATCTGTCAGGGCAGAATTTCTGGCAAAACTATCTTGTTTTCACCATTGTCAGCAGACCTGCCTTGGGGTTGCTGGACGTTTCCTGTAGGCATTAAGGTCCTTAATCTCACCACCAGCAACGCATCCCCAGCCTCTGCCACACACACACACACAAACATCCCCACACATTCACACATCCCACACACATGCTGACACACTCACAAGCTCCTACACAAGTGCACACACACGTGTCTGGGCAATTCAGGCTCAGAGCTGAAGCTTGGTGCCGCCCAAGGGTCTGGGCGGCCATGGTGCCTGCTCACACTTGAAGTGTCCACTGTACACCAATTGCCCGGGCCAGAGCTGCACACGTGACCACACAGTCCTGGCCACGTTTAAACGCTCTAGTGGCTCGAACCCAGAGTCCCAGGTGACCTCCAGGCGCTGCACGACCGCCTGGCTGCCTCCCCTGTCCCGCCCAGCCCATTCCTTCCTCAGGCTGACCTGCCTGTCCTTAGCTCCATCACCCCTCAGAGAGACCTCTCAGGCTCAAGACCAGAGCAGTTCTGCCACACCCTACGCAGTGCACAGAGCACTCCCCTCGCTCTCCACCTGCACACCTCACTGAGCAGCATCTGCAGAAATCCAGATGCTCATGTGTGTTAACTCAGTCGTGTCCACTCCTCCTGGAACTTCAGAGCAGGTGCTCCAGGGGCTCTGAGCCCCTCCCCCATCCAAGGAGCAGGTGCTCCAGGGGCTCTGAGTCCCTCCCCCATCCAAGGAGCAGGGGCTCCAGGGGCTCCCACCCCCTCACCCCAGAGCAGGGCTCCAGGTGTACACTGCTGAGAAGACCTAGTCCAGCAGGATTGTGAAGAGAAGGGCTTTCCTGTCAGACTGAGAGGAGTTCCCACCCCAGTTCTTTCACTCACAGGTTTAACTTAGCCAGTTACTGAATCCCCTCAACCTTGGTCCCTGGAGGACCCACCTCCCTCAGGCCATGCCTGGGCAACGTGACGTGGTAGTCCTGTGGTCCCCAGCACAGCTCCTGGACCCATGAGCAGACAACAGCAGCCCCACATCCTTGTCAACAGCAGCCCTGCATCCTTGTCATCTGCCCACCAGTTTCCCTGAACAAAGTTGGACTTAAAATCCCATTGGAAATAAAATGCTGAGCCTGTCGCATTTTTGATGGTAGATTTACTGATTTAAACCACATGCTAGTGAATCAAAGTCGTAATACCCAAAGATGGCTTCTCCTCTGACAAAAAGACGGTCAATGTTAGGAGAGCCCTTGAAACCATCTGCTATGCCAGCAGCATGAGAGCAAACCCAGAGGAAGAAAAAGGGCATCTCAGAGAGTATGTGTCTCTTTTCATGACTCGAACGTTATTTTAAAATTTGTTAAAGGCCCTTATCTTTGCTTAATTTTGATTTATTTAATTTTATTTAATTAAAAATGCACCAACCTTAAGGGTTCTATTCAGTGAGTTTTGCTAATTGTACACATATGTGGAACCACCCTCAACAAAGCCAGGAGCATTTCCACCCCCCAGGAGTCTCCTGTGCCCCTCCGGTCACCCCCTCACACACACACACACACAGACGATCTGCTTTCTGTCTCCAGAGGCCCTGCCCGCCTCAGGCATCCCTCCCATGGCACCATGAAGGGCACTGTCTGTGTCCCTCTCTCAGCTTAGGGTTTCTGACACTCATCCAAGCTGTCGCACCTGCAGGCTCTCTGCTCTCATTGCCGCTTTTTGCCATTTGCTTGTGGCTTCAGTCCGTCGTATCAATAGCCCATCACCCTTCCTACTTATCTGCTCTGGGGTTGTTTCTCTTTGGGGCTGCTATAAACATCACTGGATAATTTGTGTGCACAGGTGTTTATTTCCCTTGGTAAACATCTGGGAGCAGGGGCCATTGAGTAAGTGATGGCTTCGCTTTGTAACAAACCTCCAAGCAGTTCTCCAGCTTGGGGACCCGCTTCCATGTCTATAATTCCCATAATAACAAAGAAGCTCTCAGACCAGCTGCCAGCGGGGTATTTACCACGGGACCCTCGAGCCCTCAAATTATAATCATGGATGTGCCCGGCAGCCTGGTGGCACCACTGTTTGTGTATCAAAGTCCAGCCAGTCCTGGCCTCTGTGGTGAGAGCAAAGGGCAGAGAGACAGGATGTGAGAAAGACAAAGGGTGATGCCCCGTGGACAGTCTCTCTGTTGATAGAACCTACTAGAATCAGCACGAGAACTTTGTGAGCTCATTTGAACTTTAAAGGCGTGTAAGGATCTGAGCCCACCCTACCTGTGTTCATTTCCGCGGAGAGAGGACAGCAGACCAGCGCCACTTGTGTGTTCACAAATCCACAGAAGCCCCCGCCTTAGACTCGTGTCCCTGGGACAGAATTATCACGCGCTTAGTGGCTTAAAACAAGAGGGACTGCACTGCCTCGCAGTCCTGGAGTCAGGGGTCCCACCTGGGTGTCACTGGGCCAAAGTCAAGGTGGGGGCAGGGCTAGTTCCTTCTGGGGCTCCAGGAGTGAACGTTCCCTCCTCTTCCAGCTTCTAGAAGCGCCCATATCCTGGGTCTCAGTACTTCCTCCACCTCCGAATCCACAGTGGGCGGTGGAGTCTTCTTCACCTGCCCTGTCTCTGAATTGCTCCCCGTGCCTTCCCTTCCACCAAACGGTGCAAAGCAGACTTAAACTGGTGAGTCACACCTACAGCGTCACGGCCACGGGCACTCCAGGGCCGGCTGTGCTGACCAGGACCTGCGCAGGTCCTTCTCCTTCTCCTGGGGCTGCTAAACAGTACAAATCTGAGCGAAGCAGTTCTGTTTACAAGTTACTGGTGTGGATAACCTCAGTCTTGACGTCCTGATCACTGTGACACCCAGACTGACTGGCTCTGATTCCAAGGTGACTTCTCAGCCCGGGGCAAGGACGGGAGGTTGGTGCTTGATCCAGTGGTCCCTGGGAGAACGCTACACCCGGGGAGCCTGGCCGGGAACTGGGCTCCTCTGACCGTATGCAGGGCTGCCCTCTGGCAGCACCGCTCTCCACGGCTGGTGACCATCTTGCAGGGACAGCAGGACCCAGGCCTTCCAGCCAAGCAAAGTCCACCCTGGCTGAGGTGGGTGCAGGGGGATGCCAGCTGAGCCAAGACAGCGGGGTCCTAAGTGCTCTGGGGAGCAGAATGGTGGGTGCCCACCCAAGGGGACTCCCTCCAGCTCCCCCATGTGGGTGAAGGGGCTGCCCTGGTAGGGCCTGACAGGGCCAGCAGCTCTGAGCTATGCCGAGGGGCCTGAGTGCCAACCCTGCACACCATCTCAGAAGACAGGCCCCTGAAAGAATTCCAGCACGGAGGTTACCCTGCCCAGAGAAGTCTCCGAGCCTCATTGCTAACCTGCTGAGGGTCTGAGTGAGTGCGGGGTGGGGCAGAGTGAAGCGGGGAGGATACAAAGACAGGGTGAGCATTCTCGTAGGGCCCCTGTCCCAGGCTGACCGGGTGCTGGGAGCCGGTGTGACTTGATGAGATAAGGGATTTTCAACAGGTGACAGACAGCTCAGCGTCCCCTGTTCTGAGAGCTACATACCTGCTACAACCATACGTCTGGCGACTGTGGTCATCGAGTCTTGACATAAATGCATTCTTCCTTCAGGGTTTTCTCGGCATCTTAACTGCTCCCATGTCACTGCCTGGCTGTGGAGGCTTCATAGGCGTCTCCTGGACGTCTCTCTGCCATCCACTGCTGCCCAGCAACCTGGTCACAGCCCCGCTGGGCGTTCAGCAGCTTGACAGCCTTGGGAAAGTCCTTTCAGTGCTCCAGGCCTTGGCTGCCCCCTCCGTTAGGGAGGGTCGGCTGCTAGCGTGGGCTCCCGAGTCAGCATCCCAGCCCAGTGGCCCTTCTCTCTGCATCTCTCTCTCCTGCTTCTACAGCCCTTCCTCCAAAGGCCCCTCTCCTCCAAGAGCTGCTGGGCTCACAGAGGAGGTCAACCATGGGCTTGTCTCTCTGGGGAACTGTCTCCCCGTCTCCCTTTGCACACAACCCCAGATGGGCACAGGGCTGCTTCTGACTGCAGAGCCATCCCCACAACACCCTCTGTAGCCAGTGCTATCTCCATGGGTACAGATGTAGACCCTGGCAGGCCTGGGTCTCAGCAGGGGCTTGCCCTCTGCTGGCCAGCGCAGCTGCCAGCAGGGAGGGGACTTGCGAGGCCGCTGACTCTGGCCCTTCTCCAAACCAGGGCGAAACCCAGGACTCGCTTCTTTGTTTTGACAACACTCCAGGGCCCAAGTGAGAACTTCCAGGCCTGGGTGTCAGAAGGCCTGGATTCCAGCTCCACTCTGCCCACAAGCCAACTCCTGTGTCTGTCATTTCTTCCCCTGGACCTTGGAGTCTTGGGTTTCTTGTCTGAAAATAGAAGTATTACCGACCGTGCCAGGGCCTGGTGGGAATTCCCTGAGGCGCCCTGCCTGGCAGTACCCGCCACCCACATGCCTTCGCAGCCACTGCCCCCTCCCAGCAGGCAGCCTGCCCAGGGTGCCCTCTGGGGCCTGAGTGCTGATTCCTACACACGGTTCCTACAAGGCTGTGTGACTCGGCCACTGCTGAGACCAGACCTCACCCCGTCAGTCAGCACGTCCTCCATAGTGGCCCCCCCCACGTACAGCACCCCACGCCCAGCCTACCTTCACGCACTCTGGACTGGGCGCCCACCCAGAGGCCCTTCCTCCAAGCTGGGTCCAAGCTGCTGCCCCTGAAGAGCCTTCCCTCCTGACACACGGCCTCCTCCTCCTGACCCCACCCCTACCCCCAGCCTGCACTCTGGAAGCCCCCGCATCTGCCCCCAGGGCCCCAGGTTAGGGGCTGACAAGTCCTCCCCTCCCTCCGCAGCATGTGTTCAGGAGTGTGTGTGCACGTTTGCACAGTGTAGGTGTGCAGTGTGCACATGTGTGGTGGCGGGGGGCCATATAAGCTGGCAGATTCTGACTTTCCACCCCACTGCAGCCCCCGCACTTAGGCCCTTCATCTGGAGAGTGTCTTCTGGCCGACGTGTGAGGTGAGTTCCTGAGGTCACTCCTGGCCACTTGGCCAAGGCAGGGAGCACGCACTGACCCCAAGGACCAAGGCTCAGTGAGGATGAGCAGGGTGGCCACAGGGTGAGGCTGGCCATCTGCTCTGGGCACGCTGGCCGCTCTCAAACTGGGGAGACTGTTTGAGAAGCTGCTGTAACAAAGGACCCACATTCAGCAGCCTAAACAGCATGAATTTGTTTTCTCAAAATTCTGGAGGTCAGAGGCTGACATGGGTCTTCCTGGGCTAAACCAAGGTATGTGGGGCCGCTTCCTCCCAGAGGCTCCAGAGAACACCCTGTCCCAGCCTCTCCCAGCTTCCTGGGCACCTACACCCCCTGCAGTCCTCGGTGCTGCCCATCCCCGATCTTCGCAGGCTCCCAGAACCAGGGCCTGGGTGTCTTTAGGGGCCACTGTTCTCTCAGACCAGCCTGAAGCAGGGACGATATGAAAGGAGAACCCGCTTGCTGGGTGCCCGTGGTGCTCCCGAGGGACCCCAGAGGCAGTGCCAAACCCCCCCCACGTACAGCACCCCACGCCCAGCCTACCTTCACGCACTCTGGACTGGGCGCCCACCCAGAGGCCCTTCCTCCAAGCTGGGTCCAAGCTGCTGCCCCTGAAGAGCCTTCCCTCCTAACACACGGCCTCCTCCTCCTGACCCCACCCCTACCCCCAGCCTGCACTCTGGAAGCCCCCGCATCTGCCCCCAGGGCCCCAGGTTAGGGGCTGACAAGTCCTCCCCTCCCTCCGCAGCATGTGTTCAGGAGTGTGTGTGCACGTTTGCACAGTGTAGGTGTGCAGTGTGCACATGTGTGGTGGCGGGGGGCCATATAAGCTGGCAGATTCTGACTTTCCACCCCACTGCAGCCCCCGCACTTAGGCCCTTCATCTGGAGAGTGTCTTCTGGCCGACGTGTGAGGTGAGTTCCTGAGGTCACTCCTGGCCACTTGGCCAAGGCAGGGAGCACGCACTGACCCCAAGGACCAAGGCTCAGTGAGGATGAGCAGGGTGGCCACAGGGTGAGGCTGGCCATCTGCTCTGGGCACGCTGGCCGCTCTCAAACTGGGGAGACTGTTTGAGAAGCTGCTGTAACAAAGGACCCACATTCAGCAGCCTAAACAGCATGAATTTGTTTTCTCAAAATTCTGGAGGTCAGAGGCTGACATGGGTCTTCCTGGGCTAAACCAAGGTATGTGGGGCCGCTTCCTCCCAGAGGCTCCAGAGAACACCCTGTCCCAGCCTCTCCCAGCTTCCTGGGCACCTACACCCCCTGCAGTCCTCGGTGCTGCCCATCCCCGATCTTCGCAGGCTCCCAGAACCAGGGCCTGGGTGTCTTTAGGGGCCACTGTTCTCTCAGACCAGCCTGAAGCAGGGACGATATGAAAGGAGAACCCGCTTGCTGGGTGCCCGTGGTGCTCCCGAGGGACCCCAGAGGCAGTGCCAACAGCCTCCCTGGGCAGGAGGGAGGATCCTGACTGTAGCTGCTGTCAAGGGCCTTGAAGCAGACTCTCCCGCAGGCAACCTCAAGCCTCCATCATGACGTCAGCTGGCTCACAAAATTCCTATAGCGTGACAACTGGCCATCACAAGCTGTTCCAGCCGTCCAGGCAGGCCCAGCACCCACCACACCCCATTCTGACCCGGCTCTTCCAGCCCTCGGCTCGTGAGGCTTGCGGCTCCAGGACTTGGCGAGGTCAGCGTGAGGGCAGGTCAGACCTGGTGGGGTCACCAAGCTGCAACAGCAGAGTCCACTCCAGCAGACATGAGCTCAGAGGTTTATTGAGGGTTCAAAGACAATGGGGAGGACAATGAGTGGAATTGGGTTTAGGACCAAGCTTCCAGGTAACCACCGCAGGCTCCTGCCAAGAGTCCAGACCATTCCACCTCCTCCATGGTCCGCCGGGCCTGCTCTCCGGAACTTAGGCTAGGATCCTGGAGACCCCGCTGCAAGGGAGCCCGGGGGGTGCCGGGCAGGCAGGTGGCCAGCAGGGCAGGTGCACAGTACCGCCCCAGGACGGTGCCCTGGGAGTGCCCCCGGCCTGTGCCCCATTGCTGCTGTGCCCACCGGAGGTCCCGGGAAGGTGGCTCCATGCCAGGGACAGCATGTGTCCCAGTGGCTCTGCTGGGGGCTCACAGTACACCTGCTCATTCCCCACTGCTGGACCACCTGAGAGAGCCTGGGGTCCCAAAGTCCAAAGAAGACTGTCAGGGCTTGTCAGGAGGCTGAAAGTGTGGGGATCCCTGCCTAGGGTCAGGGTCAAGATCAAGGGTGGGGCTCTGGTTTCCAAGGGGACCGTCCATGCTGAGGCCGGGGACCAAGCCAGCACCAAGTTCCACCCCAGCCCAGAGTGGTGGGCAAGCGGACCGGGCTCCTGGGGGGCTACCCCTCCCCTTTCCTCTGCCCTTAGGCCTCCCAGAATCGAGACCCCTAACTCCTGTGAGAAGGAAGACAGGCCCAGCTGAGGTGGCTGTCGGGCCAGCCTGCTCATGCCACCCCTCAGCCCCATAAACTCCCCCAAAATCATCCCGCCCTGACCCCCAGACCCTGTGAAGAGCTGCCTCCCAAGGAAGGAGGGGCTCGGTGGACAGGGCTGAGCAGGGTTGCACGCAGATGGCTCTTTGTGGACTGACTGTGACAAGAGCTGGGGTCCACCCATGCCCCACAAGGGCTGCTGCCTCCCTGCCACCCGACTGAGGCCCCCACTTAACCACGTCCCCACCACTGTCAACGCCGGTCCCCTCGACTGGGCTGGCTGGACCCTGGGCTCTGCAGAACTAGGAGGCAGGCAGATGCTCGCTCAGGGTGCTGAGGTGGGAGGCCAGTCCGAGGGCCCATGGAGGTGGTGGGGTGTCCAGGCTCACACATGGCACCAAGAGACGCTGGGTGTCATCTGCAGGAGTCCCTTAAGGAGGGGAGGGACGGACAGAGAAACGAGGGGGCAAGGGGCGAGGGGAGTGCTGGGTTCCCAGGAGGGCCCAGGGCCGACGGGGGCTCCAGCAAGCAGGAAGGAGTTTCCGCTCCTGGGGTGGATCCTGGTGGTCTTGGGAGGGAGGTGCCCTCTGCCAGGAGACAGCACGAAGGCTGAGAAGCCCAGAAAGGCCAGGAGGGCCTGGTAGCCTCCTGCTGTTGGGCTCAGGACAAGAGGGAGAGGGCCCTTCTGGGGTGCTCTGGGGTCCTGGGCCCATTTCCTCTCTCCAGCTGTGTGGACAAGAGCCAGCAGGCCCACACCTGGGGGAAAGCTGGCAGGGCACTGGGCGCCGGGCAGCAGCAAAGGCTGAGGGAAAGCCCTGCGTGTGCCCCGTGTGTCCCCAGAAGAGCAGCTGGGGGCATGAGGCTCTGGGCTGATTCTGGGTGAGAGCAGCTAGGCGAGGGCCTGGAGGTGTCCAGGCTGACTGGCCCCTGCAGGACCTGAGCCAAGGCAGCAGGACCCTAGTGTCTGTCCCCACCTCCATCCAGGCCTCAATTCCCTCTCTCCCCCAACCCAGGGACTCAGGGTCACGTCCACAAACCTTGTGTGGCAGGACCCCTCCCTGCTGTGTGCACCCCGGGATGGATGCGGGAGGGGGCCCAATTCATCCGGGGGCCCACGGAGCCTGTGTCCCCTGGTCAGTCGGCCCACACTCACCTACGCCCATGGCATCTGTCCCACAAGTGGACTGGCACCCAGGCTGGCTGCTCGGCTTTAGCGGCCACTGGAAGGGTGGGCAGGCCATCAGTTTCCTGAGGACTGGGGTCATTCAGAGCATCGTCTGAGCCCTGCCCTCCACCCCCACACCCTAGTGGGCAGCGGGCAGAGAGGCGCCCACCCCACGCTCAGCACGGAGCCCCCTGTTCACACAGTGCTCGCTGTGCCCCCAGCAAGGCAGGCGGGGCGCTGGGGCGTGGATGAGGGTTGGCATCTGCTGGTCATTTTCTTTTTAACGCCACAACTGAAAAGTCATGACCTTGCTCAGATGTGCTTTTCAGGTTTCTGCTGCCGCTTCTGGTCCCTCAGCTGCGGGCACTGCATCTCTGCATCCGCGCATAAATGTGCTTCCCGTGGCTGGTCACGCGACGCTTTCCCAGTACAGACCTTCATACACCTTTGCCCTTCCTGTCCTTTATACCTCAGATCCACGAGCAGTGTATCCCTAGTTTGCACCCCCTCGAAATAGCTGAAGTAGTTTAAAATATAAACACTCATACAAAAAGGCTGTTAAAAAATAAAACTGGAAAACAGAGTTGGGGTATGTAGGTGGAGGTAAGGTCTACCCTGAACATGAATTAGATAGGAAAACCGAGCAGCAAAGTCGCTCTGAGATTCCTGGCAGAAAAGCTGAGAAGGAGAGAGAGTTCCTGTTCCTGGAGAGAGGAAGCAGCCCGCCTTGAAGCATCAGACATTGGTCTTCCCTTTGGCTGTCGACCACTGGAAAGGAGCTGCTTCAGTGAGTAGAAAAGCAAGGCACGTGGCGACCCCCGATGATGGGCTCCTGGCGGGACACAGCCCGAGGGGCGGGAGTCGGGCAGGGCTACCCTTGTCTGGCTGCTGACACGGCTTCCCATGAGCCTCGCTGGATCTGTCTCAGGTTCTCTCCGTGGTTTAATTATTTTGGGGGGTTTTGATTTTTTTTTTTTCCTTCTCGCTGGACTGAAATTTGGCACGTGTTACTCTTAACAAACACTCTGAGAATAAACAAGAGTTGTTCAAAGGTTACACGTTCCACTTACCTCTCTAGAAAAACCTGGTCTCTACCACTTGGCTCTGCAGGGAACCTGTGGTCAGATGTGTCTGGGACATACTGGGGAAGCAGAGGCGAACCAGCTCCACGGTGTAGATGACCTGTACCTTCAACTGACGAGCTGCACCCCACCTCCTTGGGGAGCCTCACTCACGGGCAGGCACTCTTTTGTCCCTGAATTCTTGTCCACCCTATGGGCACCCCGTGGGACAGGCTCCCAGAGTGGAAGGAACACATCAGATGGACTGTCCGGCTTTATGTCCTGAATGGACCACTTCCTGCCCCAGACCTCCCATTTCTCTGAGCCCATTTCCCCATCCATCAGTGGGTCAGGTGGATAAACTGCTGGACCTGAAGGAAAATGCTCTGTGGGAGTGGAGCACTGGGCAGAAGCAGCCATGTCGCCAGCTCCCTGAGGGACACCAGGGGCAGAGCCAGTCCCATCTGCCACGGCAGCAGTGGGAAGCGGGTGGGCACTAGGGCGCAGGGCTGGTGGGGTCCTTGGACACGGGGGTGCTGGGCAGGGACTTGAGGTACTCCAGGTGCCTCCTGGCATCCTCCTGGTTCTGTCGCACGTAGTACACAACATAGGTGATCACCATGGCGAACCAGCCGAACATGGTGACCAGCATGGCCACATCGGTGGTCTTGTGGTGGACGCTGCAGAAGCTGACGCCAGAGTCGAGGGCCTGGATCAGTGGTTTCCCCACGTACTCCTCCTGCACCGAGGTGTGGCAGGCGATCTCGTCCACTGAGTCGGGGTCCAGCTTCAGCTCCCAGAGGGCCTCTTGCAGGGCGCACTCACAGTGCAGCGGGTTGTGCGCCAGGCGGATCTTGGCGCTGAGCTTGCCCAGCGCGTCCTTGGGGATCCTCCGGAGGCGGTTGTGGGATAGGTCCAGCAGCCGCAGGCCCCCGGCTAGGCCTGAGAAGGCGGCAGGGCCGATGGTCTCGATGGCGTTCTGTGACAGGTCCAGCTCTCTCAGCTGGTGCAGGTGCTGGAAGGCCCCATTGGGGATGCGGGCGATCTTGTTGGCATCGAGCTTCAGGAGCACAGTGTCTGCGGGGATGTCCTTGGGGACCTCCTGCAGGCCCCTCGCACTGCAGTGGACAGCCACCGCCCCTGCGTGGTCAGGGCACTGGCAGTTTTGTGGGCAAGAGGCACCTAGCCTCAGGCAGAAGAGCAGGAGCAGGCAGGGCCCTCCTGCAGGGACCGGCAGGGAGGAGGGGCTTTGTCTGCCCGTTGGGCCCATGCTGACCATCTGGGGACAGACAGGATGCTGCTGTCACTCAGGGCTGCAGGTTACACGCTGCCCCACGGCCTGGTCGTCGCTGCGCAAGGACCATCGCGTAGATGTAAACTCTCCTCCTTCACATGCCCGGTGTCCTCTTTCGGCTCTAAAAGAGAGGATCGATCAGCACTGCTGGCCGTGGTTCGGCTAGGGACCTGAGGGCACACTCTGACTTCCAGACACTCTTGACCAGAGGGGGTCTCTGTGATTTACTGCCTCCACCCTGCCCTGGACACACCCACTGCACACCCTGGGGGGTCAGTGGCTTGGACAGCACCGGGTAAAGAGAGTCCACCCCTTTCTAGCAGCTCAAGGCTGGAAAGCAGGAAGACTGAGGCTGCAGGGTTTTCTTAAGAAACTGGAATGTAGGGGTGATGGTTGGCGGCGCCTGAGAACCAGGCAGGCAGTCTCATCGCCTTGGGGCTAGGCTGCTGTCAGAAGCAGCTCAGCACTTTGCTAATCGTGACGATTCCTTTGACAATTATTAATATTAAAGCTCTGCTCTGTCGGTCCTATTGGGAACAACTACCCGTACGGGCGCCTTTTATTTCAATTATGTTTGAAAAAGAGAAAATGAGAAAAGAGAAAAGCCAAGCCCTGGGCGCGCGGCCCGCGCTGGGCGTGGAGTTGCGGGGCCGCGCGGGGCCTGGGCAGGCGGGGCTCGGGCCCCGGGGACCCCGGATATCGGACATAGGGACCCCGGGGCCCCAGACCCTAGGGACCCCCGGGATTCCAGGGAGGAGGATGGACGGGGGCAGGGTGTCCACGCTCTGGGGTAGGGCGGGGCCTTTACCTGCGCGGCCGCTACAGGAGACTGCTGTGCTTGAGGATCCCTGCCGCTCGGAGCCCGACCCGGCGCCACGCCCGAGAGCGGCCGCTATCCCGAGGCCTGAGCCCACGTCCGCGGCTGCTCGGGAGACACGCGGCTCGGCCTGAGCTCGTGGGGCGGTGCCTGCGGGCGAGAGGCGGGGCGGAGCGGGCATGGGCGGGGTCTGGGGGCGGAGCTGTGGTACTGGGCGGGGCCTGGACGACGCAGAGCTTGAGACCTAGGGGCGGGGCATGGGCGGAGCCTGTGTGCAGGACGCGGCCTGGACAACGCGAGTCGTAAAGTCGAGGGGCGGAGCCTTGGGAGGGGCCGTAGAGGCTGCACGGGGCGGGGCCTGGGGCGTGGCCTGTGGGAAGGCGTGGAACGGACCTGGGAGCAGGATTTTAGATGGGAGTGTGTCTCTTAGGATGTGGGCGGGGCCTTGGGGCGATAGAGCCCTGCCCCTGCCCAAGTCCAACCCTGCCTCTGGCCCCCAGGTTGGGGACCATGAAGGCGATGGAAGGGATAAGGTGATGGGGAATGGAGGTGCCAGCAGGGAGACTGGAGACCCTTGGGTTAGTGCGAAGACCCTGCTGAGCCTTCCTCTCAGGTCTGGTGCCAGCGGCAGCCAAAGCGTTAATGGGGTTAGGTCTCCTTCCCCCTGAGTCTCTTCCTGCCTACCCCCCATATCCCCACTCCCACTCCTCCATCCCGCGTCTTAGGGCCCTTGCATGGGCATTCCGAGGAGAGTAGGGAATGTGGGGATCGAACCTTTTAAACTCGACCTGAGCCATTCTTAGGGGTTTTTTTTTAATGACAACTTGATTGTGGTGTAATTGTTATACGATCAAACACATATTCAAATTTGATACGTTTTGACGTTTGTATACACCCGTGAAACCATCACCACAAAATACTTCAAAGTTTCACCTTTTCAATCCATGCCCTCTGATGCCCATCACCAGGCAAGCACAGATCCACTGTCACTAGATCGATTTGCATTTCCTGTAATTTATACAAATGGAATCGTAGATATGTACGTTTTGTCTAGCTTCTTTCACTCAGGGTGATTACTTTGGGTTCACCAGGTGCTGGTGCGTTTATCAATGGTTATTCCTTTTAGTGCTGAGTAATGAGGCATTGCATGAATGTTCCACAGTTTGTATATCCACTCACCTGCTTGTGGAGATCTGGGTTGTTTCCAGTTGTCTGCTATTACAACCAGAGCTGATATGAACATTGTGTACAATCTTTGTTTGGACAAATGCTCTTGATTTCTCAGATAAATATCTAGGAGTGGATTGGCTGGCTCTTATGGTGGCTTATGTTTAACTTCTAAGAAACTGCCAAAGTGATTGTACAATTTTGCATTCCTGTTCTGGGTATGCTCCAGAGCAGCACCAGGACTTGGTTGGTCACTGGTTTTAATTTTAGAGATTCTAATAAGTGTGTAGGAGTACATTTCATTGTGGTTTTAATTTGTATTTCACTCAGAACTTGAATGTCTTCATCTGTTTGTTTGCTGTCTATCTTCTTTAAGGAAGTGTTTTGTTCAAATCTTATGCCCTCTTTTAATTGAGTTGTTTTCTTATTGTTGAGTTTTGAGAATTCCTTATATATTCTGGATACAAACCCTTTACCAGACATGTGATTTGTATATATTCCTCTGATTCTGTGGATTGTCTTTTCATTTTGTTAAAAGTTTTTCTAAGAGAAATTTTTAATTCTGATGAAGTTCAATGTATCAATGTTTTCATTTTTATGGCTCATCCTTCTGGCGTCATAAGTAACAAATCTTACATATTGCACTTACATTTTACATTTGCTGTGAGATACCATTTGAAGTTTATTTTTTGTGCAAATAGATGTCTAGTTTTCCAGGACTGTTTTTTTTTTTTTTTAATGATCCCTTTTCTACTGAATTATCTCTGCATCTTTGTTGAAAATCAGAGGTCTGTATTTGTATGAGTCTATTCTCTACTTTCTATATTCAGTTGGTCTATTTGTCTATTTTTATGCAAATGTTCCAAGCTGTCTTCATTACTGAAGCTTTACAGTAATTCTTGAAGCCAAGTAATATAAATCTTCTAACTTTGTTCTTTCATAAAGTTCTTTTGGTCATCCAGGACCCTTTGCTTTGCCTCATGAATTTTAGAATCAGCTTGACAAATTCTACCAAAAGAGTTTAGTGGGATTTTGTTTGGGATTGCATTGAATCTACAGATCAGTTTAAGAGAATTAACATCTTGACAATATTGAGTATTCCATTCTATGAACATGGTATATCGTCTCATTTAGAACTTCTTTTATTTCTTTCATATGTGTTTTGTAGTTTTTGGTTTCACACATCTTTTGTCAGATTTATCTAATTTTTTAATGTTATTGTAAATGGTATTTTAAGTTCAATGTATCTTTGTTAAAAGCTAATATATGGAAATAAAACTGGCACTTGCATACTGATCTGGACTTTACTAAACTGATTATTAGTAGAACTAATGAGTAGACACCCTTTGAGTAGACACCCTTTTATTAGACACCTTAAGATTTTCTGCATACATTAACACAATTGTGTTATCTATGAGTAAAAAGAGTATTACACTTTTCTTCCCAGTCTGAATGTCTTTTACTTCATTTTCATGCCTAATTGCACTGGCTAGAGCCCTAGTTCAATAAAGAAAAGGAGGAGTGAGAGCAGATATCTTGTTCCTCTGGACCCTAGCGGGGAACATTCAATCTTTCACCATTAGGAATAATGTTGACTGTAGGGTTTTGTAGCTGTCCTTATCAGTATAAGGAAGCTTCCTTCAATTACTAGTGATTACTTATTTTCCATCTACTTGCTACTTAATAATTGAGAGAGGTGTACTGAGGTTTCTGAGATCTGTCTGTTACTCCTTGAAGTTCTGTCAGGTTTTTGTTTCATGCATTTTGAAGCTTTATATTCAGATTAGTATGTCCTCTTGATTAACTGACCACTTTATCATTATGAAAAGAGCCTCCTTATCCCCAGATTCTTTGCCCTGAATTCTACTTTTCTGACATTAGTAGCCACTCCAACTCTCTTTTTTGGTGGATTAACATCAAAAGATGAGTTACCTTCCTCCATTCTTTTTGCTTTTAATTTCCTGTGTCTTTTAAAAATTTTTTTATTGAAGTGTGATTGATTTACAATGCTGTGTTGGTTTCAAGTATACAGCAAAGTGAATCAGTTATACATATACTTATGTCTTAAAAAAAAAAAAAAAGAATTCTTTTCCTATATAGGCCATTGCAGAGAATTGAGTAGAGTTCCCTGTGCTGATTAAATTGGGAGATTAGGATAAAATAGGTAACTAAATGTGCTGAGGGGACGACAGAGGATGAGAAGTTTGGACTGCATCACCGACTCAATGGATCTGAGTTTGAGCGAGCTCCAGGAGATGGCGAAGGACAGGGAAGCCTGGCATGCTGCAGTCCATGGGGTAACAAAGAGTTGGACGTGACTGAGTGACTGAACAACAACCTGTGCAGCAGGTTCTTATTAGTTATCTATTTTATATATTATAGTGTATATCTGCATAGTTATCTATTTCATCCTGCTGCTGCTGCTGCTGCTAAGTCGCTTCAGTCATGTCCGACTCTGTGCGACCCCATCGACGGCAGCCCACCAGGCTCCCACGTCCCTGGGATTCTCCAGGCAAGAACACTGGAGTGGGTTGCCATTTCCTTCTCCAATGCATGAAAGTGAAAAGTGAAAGTGAAGTCGCTCAGTCGAGTCCGACTCTTTGCGACCCCATGGACTGCATGCACCCCACCAGGCTCCTCCGTCCATGGGATTCTCCAGGCAAGTGTACTAATCTCCCAATTTATCCCTCCTCCCTCCTATGTCTTTATATTTAGTTTCCTTAAGGATTTCCATAGAATCAAAGTATCATCCTCAATATATTTCTGAACTGCGAAGGGAGAAATAATAGATTTACAGTGAAGAAACACAGCAGAAACTACCTTATGTATGTGACTAAGGTTAATATCAGTAACAAGACAGGCTGGCATCATGTAGCTCCTGATGCATGGACTGAGAAAGACACAACATCACTTCTGTGGTATTCTTGCCAAAAAGGCACAATCTCTTTCCAATCATAAGAACACACCAGACACACCCAAATTGAAAGGCATTTTACAAAGTGACTGATCAGTTCCAAAATGGAAAGATGAGAAAAGACTGACTCACTGTTACAAACTGGAAAAGACTAAGGAAAAATAGCAAATGAATGGGATGTGGGGTCCTGGAATAGGCCTGGGCATAGTGGGAAATGGGGTCACACTAAGTCTGGCGGTGTAGGTGACATCCTGGCTCTGGCCACACACATCCTCAGGGTGATGAGCTCCCATCTGTCCCATTTCTGCCCCATTTGTCCCTCAGCTCTGTTCCCTTTTCCTCTTTTCCTACCTTCTTTTGGACTGAGTATTATGAGCCCATTTTTTCTGTGTAGTTAACTCTTAGCTGGGACTCTGCTGTCGCTGGTGGCTTTAGGGTGTGGTATCAACTATCATTTCTCATCACAGTCCCCAGGGGTCACGTCAGTTCACCCTACCTCCCGAGTAGGGTGGGAGTCCTGAGGGCATGCTCTCCCCTGGCCGTGTAGTGGCCATACAGTGGGCGTCTACATGTGTAGGAACCCCTCAAATCTTACTGTCAAGTGTCTTTTAAGAGATTAAAGTAAGATGAGCTATGAAACTGCTGCAATGTTTTTATTATATAGTAGATTGAAGAGAGGAGCCCCCAAATTACGGAATATTTTAAATATTTAAGTTAAACAAATCAATGTGATTACCACCCAAAACTACAGCGTGGGTATGGATACATCCTGACATTATTATGCAGTAGAGGAAGGGCCAAACACTCAGAGTTCCCTCTGTGACTTCTCTTTATGGAAAGTTCCAGAATAGGCAACACGCCTCGGTGGCAGAGGCGGGAAAGGGAATGGGCTCGAGGGGGCTTCTGGGCCTGGGTGTTCTGTGTCATGAACTGAGCGCTGGTCGTCAACATCAGTGAAAAACCCTCCAAGCTGCTAGGCTTCAGATGTGTGCAGGTAACTGAGGGCATGTAATTCCTCAGTAAAGAAAAGCAAGGATGTGCTGGCTACGTGTGTGTGTTCACAGGTGGTCACACATGTGGGTGGTGAACGCAGCAATGGATGGATGGGTGGATGGACCCATTTAGGGCATGATGCTGTCCTCCTGGTCCGCCTGGGCTGGGGCCTCACTGGATGATGACATCAGAGTCCCTGCAGGAGGTGATAGCAGCCGGCCAGGCCCAGGCCACAGGGCCCTGTGAGAGCCTGGTTCACTGTCCACTCTGGATCACAAGTCTGCTCTCAGAAACACCAGCAGCCTTCCGATGCCATCCTGGCCACGTGGTCCGCCCACTCACTGTAGCTGCCCTCATAACTGTAATTGAGCTCCAGGTCGATTATCTCACCCATTTATCTGCCCAGAATCTAGGCCTCCTGACCCAAGGGATAAAACACGAGGCTCCCACTGGTTAATTGCTTCCCCATTAGGCAGGTTGTTTGGCTAGTGAGGGCTGAGTGCGTCTCCCTGGGGATGAGCCAGGAGGAGCTGCAGCCACAGTGGTGGGACCACGTGGCCAGGATGGCATCGGAAGGCTGCTGGTGTTTCTGAGAGCAGACTTGTGATCCAGAGTGGACAGTGAACCAGGCTCTCACAGGGCCCTGTGGCCTGGGCCTGGCCGGCTGCTATCACCTCCTGCAGGGACTCTGATGTCATCATCCAGTGAGGCCCCAGCCCAGGCGCACCAGGAGGACAGCCTGGGATGGGCCCTTCTGGGGTGTGGCCAGCTGGCTTAGTGTGTGCTGACACCTTGCTCTCCCACCTTCCCATCCACTGTGCCCAGCTCCGCCCTCAGCAACCCTGGCCTCCACTCTGACCTCTGCTGGTCCCAGTTCCTGCCCTCGCCCAGCTGGGGGAACCCTAAGCTAGAACCCTTGGCTTACAGTGCACTGCTGACTGCAGCCTGCTCATGGGCAGGGGCTGGAACCACTCAAAGAGAGAAGACCCAGGACCCCCGGCAAAACCCGCTGCCCAGAACCAGACAGGCAGGGCCTGAGCTCGCAAAGAGCCTCCATGGATGGACTGCCAATGGTAAAACTATCCTCAGCAGCTTGGGCCATCCTCAGCTCCTTCTAAGCCCCCCAGATTCCTGGATCTCCCGGAATTCCTGGATTTCTGGACCTGAGCAGCACCCCCCACCTACAGCCTATCCCGTAGATCTGGGAATTCCACAGCAGTCTCTCCTGCCCCGCACCAGTACACACACCCACTCCCCTGGCCTCTCACTCTTCATCTTGTCCAAGGTTTGTTGATTTTGTTGCTCTTCTTCAAGAATTGAGCTTTGAATATATTCACCATGCCAATTCTTAATTTTTCCCTCTTTGGTTACATCTGATTTAGTCCCTGTCTGAGCCCCTGTCTGAGCCCCTGAGCCTTTGTTGATTCTGTAGCTACTTTTTGAGCTTTTTGAGTCATAAACTCAGATAATTTACTTTCACTCTTGATTTTCAAATAAGTGCATTTAAGGTCTTAACTGTTCCTTTCTGAAACTTCCAGCCACATCCCTGAGGCCGTGACTTGGACCCTCTCATTGTCTCGTTCTGGCTGCCCCAGTGCAGGTCTCTGCAGAGGGCATGGAAGTGCGCACAGCCCCCGCTCTGGGCATTCTCTAACTGGCCCCCAGCCCGCAGGTCTCTCTCGCTCTGAATCCTAGGCAGTGGGGTGGCCCTGGACCTAGTGCTAATCGGAAACCTGGGGCCAGCGACTGCTCTGCCCCTGGAGACACGGCCCCTCCCTATTGGTCCTCTTGCCCAGGAAACAGGACCCAGAGTAAGGACAGAAGCCCCCCATCCACGAAGGGCTGAGAGCGGGGGTGGGGACCAGCGTCCTGCCCTGGATACCACTTGGGCTCCCTCCCAGCTGCTCAGGGGACCAGTCACTCACGTCCCAGGCAGACACCTGGACCCACTGAGGTATTTCCTGTCCTCTTCCGGTGCATGGCCGCCTCCTAAAAGCACTCTTCCGGTGCGGTGGGCGGAGTGTGGCTGCAGTGACGGAGCTGCCTTGGGAAGTTGCTGAGACCCCCTTGGTGGTGTGATGGACGTTCACTGCTGTGAATATTCCATGTCTGAGAACCACCTGTCACCTCTGGACCTTGTTGTTGGAGTGGGTACACAATCACACACATACCATATAATGTGCGTACATAGATGTGCATGTTATACATCCTTTATTATACAAATACATATTATACATATTGTACCCAAATAAATATATTTCACACAATTTATAAATAGACAAATATGTGTGGAAGTGAGACATAATGTACATGTATAATATATAACATGTATTTATATATTAATATGCACATGTATTTATAAATACGCACCACCTTTATGGAAGAAAGTGAAGAGGAATTAAAAAGCCTCTTGATGAAAGTGAAAGAGGAGAGTGAAAAAGTTGGCTTAAAGCTCAGCATTCAGAATACTAAGATCATGGCATCGGTCCCATCACTTCATGGGAAATAGATGGAGAAACAGTGGAAACAGTGTCAGACTTTATTTTAGGGGGCTCCAAAATCACTGCAGATGGTGATTGCATCCATGAAATTAAAAGACGCTTACTCCTTGGAAGGAAAGTTATGACCAACCTAGATAGTATATTGAGGAGAAGGAAATGGCACCCCACTCCAGTACTCTTGCCTGGAAAATCCCATGGATGGAGGAGCCTGGTAGGCTGCAGTCCATGGGGTCGCTAAGAGTCAGACACGACTGAGCGACTTCACTTTCACTTTTCACTTTCATGCATTGGAGAAGGAAATGGCAACCCACTCCAGTGTTCTTGCCTGGAGAATCCCAGGGACGGGGGAGTCTAGTGGCCTGCTGTCTATGGGTTGCACAGAGTTGGAGTTGACTGAACCGACTTAGCAGCAGATAGTATATTGAAAAGCAGAGATATTACTTTGCCGATTGAGGTCCATCTAGTCAAGGCTATGGTTTTTCCAGTGGTCATGCATGGATGTGAGAGTTGGATTGTGAAGAAAGCTGAGCGCCAAAGAATTGATGCTTTTGAACTGTGGTGTTGGAGAAGACTCTTGAGAGTCCCTTGGACTGCAAAGAGATCCAACCAGTCCATCCTAAAGGAGACCAGTCCTGGGTGTTCACTGGAAGGACTGATGCTGAAGCTGAAACTCCAGTACTTTGGCCACCTCATGTGAAGAGTTGACTCATTGGAAAAGACCCTGATTCTGGGAGGGATTGGGGGCAGGAGGAGAAGGGGATGACAGAGGATGAGATGGCTGGATGGCATCACTGACTTGATGGACATGAGTTTGAGTGAACTCCGGGAGTTGGTGATGGACAGGGAGGCCTGGTGTGCTATGATTCATGGGGTCGCAAAGAGTCGGACACAACTGAAAGACTGAACTGAACTGAACTGAACTGAAGCACATGTAATATGTAGGTAAGGGGCTTTCCTGGTGGCTCAGATAGTAAAGAATCTGCCTCCAATGCAGGACACCTGGGTTCAATGCCTATGTTGGGAAGATCCTCTGGAGAAGGGAATGGCTATCGACTCCAGTATTCTTGCCTGGAGAATTCCATGGACAGAGGAGCCTGGCAAGCTACAGTCCACGTGGTCACAAAGAGTCAGACATGCCTGAGCAACTAACAGTTTCACAATATTTAGGTAAGCATGCTCACAAACACTGCATAGAATGACCTCAATCCTGTTGATTGCGTTATTCAAATTTTGCCCTATTTTTTGTTAGCTACTTGATTTCTAAAAGAAAAATCTTAAACATTACTGTGAGTTTGCCCATTTCTCCTGGAATTTCTATCAATTTTGCATTTCATATTTTAAAAGATATGATGCTAGATGGAAGTTTGTGTTCAGTTGAGTCTTGACTCTTGTGACCCCATGGACTATAGCCTGCCAGCCTCCTCTGTCCATGGGATTCCCCAGGTAAGAACCCTGGAGTGGGTTGCCATTTCCTTCTCCAGAGGATCTTCCTGACCCAGGGATTGAACCCACTTCTCCTACATTGGCAGGCGGGGTCTTTACCACTGAGTCACCTGGGAAGATGGATAGCAGTTCACAAAGCTGCTACCTTCTTAAAGGATTGGTACTTTTTCCCGCTCAAATTCCCATTTGTTCTAAAAAGGACAAACTCAAACCTTAAGTCCTGTCCTCTGTTGGTCCTGCGTCCACACCTTTTCTTTGGAGACTGTTTGGTAGGCTGACTCCCTACTATTGTCAGCTAAAACATGTCTCTTTGGGGTGATAGAGGAAAATATACAGAAGAGACATTTCTTCTTATCTTTTATCCCAATATGAGACTCACACTTTGTGTGTGTCATAATTGCTAATACGTTTTGATTATTTCCTGCCATCTTATTCCATGTGAAGCATCTTCTACTGCTATTTTCTCTCTTTGACTAAGTTTCTGCTTGGTTCCTCTGGTGGTTTGATGTTATTCCTTTCTCTCCATCCTCTGGAGGTTACCTGGGCTGTGATATACATTTGCAGGTCTCACTGCCTGCGTTCTTCCCCCAGCACTGAGACGGTCAGCATCTATTTCTTCCTTGTGACAAAAGGAGACCTTATCTCTACTTGTATTGGCTGCATTCAGTCCTCTGCCAGCTCCCAGGGACACAAGCTGGGATTTCTACAAGAACAATCATTAAATTTTCTTTTTACATCATGCCTCAACAGTGGTAAACTTAGCCCTACATTTAGTAGTTTTTTTGCTTCCACAGAGCTCAGTCTATGTGTGAAACAGGTCCTTCCCTCTCATGTTCTCTGCCTGCCTTTTGTCTGTAGAAAAACGTTAGCCATGAATAAGTTTAATCAGAGAAGTGAAAAAATACAAAAGCAGAGGCAAACGGTCAAATGGGACAAAACAAAAATTGTCAGGAAGCTGAGTCAAGGACCTTTAGTTCTTCCTCCAGAGCTATTGAGAATATTCTGAGCCATCTTCTGTGAGCTGTCCTGTAGATACTAAAACCCCTACCAGATGGGGAAGTTAACTATTGATGCATAATGACCAGAGTAGCTATGACATAAGCTGCCACAGTTCCAAGAACTGGCCTCAAGGAAATGGGAACAAGCCGACCCTGGAACTGAAGATTAATGTACTTGAGACAATCAGGGTGATGCTGCTCAGACCACTGAAGACCAATCATCAGATGACAGTCAGAGCTGATTGCTGTTTCTGTGTGGAGTCCCTCCCTCTGTCCATGAACGCTCTTGCCACTGATTGTCAGTAAAGTAGGGAGAAGTCAGCTTTTGGACAGGTGTCCACCCTTCCCCCCATCCCTGTTGCTAGCATCCAAAATAAAACAAACTTTCCTTTCCACCAACCTGGCCTCTTTATTGTTTTTTGAGCAGTGAGCAAGTGGACCCCACTTTTGATTATGTGTGTGTGTGTGTTTGTGTGATGGACTAAATGTCTGTGTTGTTGTTTAGTTGCTAACTCACGTCCAACTCTTTTGTGATCCCAACAGACTATAGCCCACCAGGCTCCTCCACCCGTGGGATTTCCCAGGCAAGAATACTGGAGTGAGTTGCCATTTCCTTCTCCAGGGGACCTTCCTGACCCTGGGATCGAGCCCACGTCTCCTGCATTGCAGGCAGATTCTTTACCACTGAGCCACCAGGGAAGCCAGATGCTTGTGTCCTGTTTGTGTTGGACGCCTGTTTGTATCCCTTCCCCAAATCCCTATGTCGAAGCTCCAATCCCATGTGGCTGTATTTGGAGCAAGGACCTCTAAGGAAATAAGGTTAAATGAGGTTGTAGCGTGGGGCCCAGACATGGTGGCATTAGTGCCCCTGTAAGAGGAGAACTAGAGACCCCTCTTTCCCTGCACACTCCGAGGAAATACCACATGAGGACGTGGAGTGAGGTGGCCAGGGACAAGCAGAGGCAAAGGCTTCAGCAGGAACCACCCTAGCCACACCTGACCTCCACTCCCGCCTCTAGAACTGTGGGAAAGTGAGTGGTCCGACTGTGGTCCTTTGTTACACAGCCCAAGCTAACTAAGACAGTGTGTTTCGCTTTTCTGTAATTCTTCTTTGAGAAGTTCTTTCAGAAAGGATGCATTAGAAGCACATTTCAGACAGTAAAGAATCTGCCTGCAATGGGAGAGACCCAGGTTTGATCCCTGGGAGGGGGAAGATCCCCTGGAGAAGGGCATGGCCACCCACTCTCGTATTCTTGCCTGGAGAATTCCATGGATAGAGGAAGAGTGAGTTACAGTCCATGGGGTCACAGAGAGTCGGACACAACTGAGCGAGTAACTTTCTTTATGAGTTTTAAATGTCTTTATTTGGTGCTGCCACTTAAGCGCTAGTTTGGCTGGATCTGTAATTCTAGATTAAAAAAAAAAAAAAGTACCCCACAGTGCCTGAGCACCTGCAGGGTAGGGGCAGGGGAAGGCATGAGCAGCTGAGCCCCAGGTTGGAGGCTGGAGCTGGGGTCTAGGAAAATGAGGAAGAGGGAAGGGGTGTGTGTGTGTGTGTGCATTGGTAAGGTTGTTGACTGGAGGAGCAGTCATGAGTTTGGACTAGGGGGCTGCGAGGTGTCCACAGGAGATCCCCTTGGGCCCTGGGAAGCTTGACTGTGGCTGGAAGAGGTCTTGTGACTCAGACACAATCCCCCACCACTGCTCATGTCTGCAACTCCATCTGAGGGACAAACAAGAGACCAGTGATGCTGGTGGGGAGGGCAGGTTTGATGCAGGGTTTGCACAGCATCCCAAGGCTGCAGACGGTCTGTGAGTTGCTGATGCTAAACTGGGTGGCCCCTCAGTCCACACCCATGACCCATTCCTCCCTGGAGGAGGGAGGAGGGAGCACCACGTGCAGGAGAAGTCCTACCCCCGGTGCTTCTGCGTCCTCCCTGCCTGGACCCGGGACAGCACACAGGCAGAGACCTCTGCAGCTCAGGAGGAGGTGGGAACTTGCCCTCCCGCCCCACCAGGGGGCTCAACCCTGACGGTCATGGGAACTGGGATCCCAGGCTGCCCCAGGCCAGGTGAGGGCCCAAGTTAGGGCCCAGTGGAGGCCCTCTTGGGGCCATGGGCTTGAGGAGGAGGCCACAGGGAGCACTGACTCTCCAGGGAGCGCTGGCCTGGGGCAGATCCACTGCTGGCGGTGGACGTGCCGCTCAGCGGATGTGGCCAGGAGGGCATCCACAGGCCACCAGCAGGCTCGGGAGAGGCAGTGTTAGCTGGCGGAGTCCCAGTGGCCACCTTGACCCTGAGGCCCTGCCTCATGGCCAGAGCCTGCCTGTGCTCTGCTCAGCTCTCCTCCCAGAGCGCCCCAATGCCTCCAGTTCATGAGCTGGCCATGAGGGGCAGACACTCCCAGTGGGCCGTAGATGGACCAGCCCCGCCGGCCCCCACAGGGCCATGCAGGCTGCATCTCCGGTCAGTAGTAGGCCCCGAACAAGGCGGCCACTTTCTGGAGGATGACCTTGTGGTTGTCATACAGGGGGATGTGCTCATCCACCACCTGCCAGCGAATGGCCATCCCCTCGTCACAAGAGTGCAGATGCTGTGGAAACAGAGGTGAGTCCTGAGTCCCTCCCGAGCAGCCCTGCCCTCAACCCCACACCCCGAACCCGTAGATGGCAGGAGGGCGGTGGGGACCCCAAGGCCCAGCTCCCAGCCCTGCTACAGACTGGCTGGCGACCGCTGCCTTTGTACTTCTACTGAACGGTGCTAAGATCACCCCCTTCAGGTACAAATCAGAAAATGCTTGCGAAGCCCCAGAAACCTTGAAAGCGTGGGAGGTGGGTGGGTACAGCCTTATTCTGCGGTTTTCTGTCCTGCAGACAAGGCCTGGGTTTTGTTCCCTCGGACTTCCCGGCCCAGTTCCAGATTTGGGGTCTGTAGGGGGATCAAAGTACACAGGACGATATCCCCACAAGAGTGCATGAACCAGCCTCACCTGGGCACGAGCCTGGAGGCCCCAGGATCCCCCTCTGCCCCACCCACCTGCTGCTGCCCTCTGGCCCCTCCTGGTTGCACCCACGGACCCTCTGGTACAACTCAAACTCCACAGCCCCCTTCTCTGGTCCTGGCCAGCTCTGGCCTCAGGCCAGGGAACCCCTCAAACCCCTCCCTGCAGGCCCCAGGGCCCCTCCAGAGCACCGATGGCCCCAGCCCCTGTTCCTCCAAGCCTGAAACCCAGGCCACATACAGAGTTCAGCCTCTTGAGCTCCACATCACTCTGGTCTGGGAAGTGGATGCTCATGGCCACCGTCTCGATCCATGCATTGTCCGTGTTCCTGGGGTCATCCACGTATCCTTTGTATACCTGGGAGGTAGCAAAGGTGTGATGGACCCCCGATCCCCTGGTTTTCTCCAAGACGGAGGGCCCCAAGCCTTCTCTGGGTCTGGGCCACTGTGAGCACAGCTGTCCACCATGCCCGAGCCCCACCCGGCCTCTCCCTGCCTCGTCCTCCTGCCCCCAATACAGCCTTCAACTTGACTGACCCATCACAGGGGCCCACAGCCTCGCTCGTCACCCTCTTGGTCTTTGGCCTGGCATCCAGGCCTGCCTCGACTGCCCTTGGAAGGATTAAAAAGGACAGGTGGACCTCCAGACAGTATGCTAAGTGAAAGAAGCCAGATACAGTGTGTGTGTGTGTGCATTGGTAAGGTTGTTGACTGGAGGAGCAGTCATGAGTTTGGACTAGGGGGCTGCGAGGTGTCCACAGGAGATCCCCTTGGGCCCTGGGAAGCTTGACTGTGGCTGGAAGAGGTCTTGTGACTCAGACACAATCCCCCACCACTGCTCATGTCTGCAACTCCATCTGAGGGACAAACAAGAGACCAGTGATGCTGGTGGGGAGGGCAGGTTTGATGCAGGGTTTGCACAGCATCCCAAGGCTGCAGACGGTCTGTGAGTTGCTGATGCTAAACTGGGTGGCCCCTCAGTCCACACCCATGACCCATTCCTCCCTGGAGGAGGGAGGAGGGAGCACCACGTGCAGGAGAAGTCCTACCCCCGGTGCTTCTGCGTCCTCCCTGCCTGGACCCGGGACAGCACACAGGCAGAGACCTCTGCAGCTCAGGAGGAGGTGGGAACTTGCCCTCCCGCCCCACCAGGGGGCTCAACCCTGACGGTCATGGGAACTGGGATCCCAGGCTGCCCCAGGCCAGGTGAGGGCCCAAGTTAGGGCCCAGTGGAGGCCCTCTTGGGGCCATGGGCTTGAGGAGGAGGCCACAGGGAGCACTGACTCTCCAGGGAGCGCTGGCCTGGGGCAGATCCACTGCTGGCGGTGGACGTGCCGCTCAGCGGATGTGGCCAGGAGGGCATCCACAGGCCACCAGCAGGCTCGGGAGAGGCAGTGTTAGCTGGCGGAGTCCCAGTGGCCACCTTGACCCTGAGGCCCTGCCTCATGGCCAGAGCCTGCCTGTGCTCTGCTCAGCTCTCCTCCCAGAGCGCCCCAATGCCTCCAGTTCATGAGCTGGCCATGAGGGGCAGACACTCCCAGTGGGCCGTAGATGGACCAGCCCCGCCGGCCCCCACAGGGCCATGCAGGCTGCATCTCCGGTCAGTAGTAGGCCCCGAACAAGGCGGCCACTTTCTGGAGGATGACCTTGTGGTTGTCATACAGGGGGATGTGCTCATCCACCACCTGCCAGCGAATGGCCATCCCCTCGTCACAAGAGTGCAGATGCTGTGGAAACAGAGGTGAGTCCTGAGTCCCTCCCGAGCAGCCCTGCCCTCAACCCCACACCCCGAACCCGTAGATGGCAGGAGGGCGGTGGGGACCCCAAGGCCCAGCTCCCAGCCCTGCTACAGACTGGCTGGCGACCGCTGCCTTTGTACTTCTACTGAACGGTGCTAAGATCACCCCCTTCAGGTACAAATCAGAAAATGCTTGCGAAGCCCCAGAAACCTTGAAAGCGTGGGAGGTGGGTGGGTACAGCCTTATTCTGCGGTTTTCTGTCCTGCAGACAAGGCCTGGGTTTTGTTCCCTCGGACTTCCCGGCCCAGTTCCAGATTTGGGGTCTGTAGGGGGATCAAAGTACACAGGACGATATCCCCACAAGAGTGCATGAACCAGCCTCACCTGGGCACGAGCCTGGAGGCCCCAGGATCCCCCTCTGCCCCACCCACCTGCTGCTGCCCTCTGGCCCCTCCTGGTTGCACCCACGGACCCTCTGGTACAACTCAAACTCCACAGCCCCCTTCTCTGGTCCTGGCCAGCTCTGGCCTCAGGCCAGGGAACCCCTCAAACCCCTCCCTGCAGGCCCCAGGGCCCCTCCAGAGCACCGATGGCCCCAGCCCCTGTTCCTCCAAGCCTGAAACCCAGGCCACATACAGAGTTCAGCCTCTTGAGCTCCACATCACTCTGGTCTGGGAAGTGGATGCTCATGGCCACCGTCTCGATCCATGCATTGTCCGTGTTCCTGGGGTCATCCACGTATCCTTTGTATACCTGGGAGGTAGCAAAGGTGTGATGGACCCCCGATCCCCTGGTTTTCTCCAAGACGGAGGGCCCCAAGCCTTCTCTGGGTCTGGGCCACTGTGAGCACAGCTGTCCACCATGCCCGAGCCCCACCCGGCCTCTCCCTGCCTCGTCCTCCTGCCCCCAATACGGCCTTCAACTTGACTGACCCATCATAGGGGCCCACAGCCTCGCTCGTCACCCTCTTGGTCTTTGGCCTGGCATCCAGGCCTGCCTCGACTGCCCTTGGAAGGATTAAAAAGGACAGGTGGACCTCCAGACAGTATGCTAAGTGAAAGAAGCCAGATACCGAAGGTCACACGCTAAATGATTCCACCGACAATAAATGTTCAGAACAGGCAAATCCACAGAGACAGAAGGCAGCCTCGTGGGCGCCAGGGGCTGGAAGGCGGGGGGTGAAGGAGGTGACTGCTCAAGGGTACGGGCTCCCTTTTGGGGGTGACAGCACATTCTTGAGCTAGACAGAGGTGGGGACCACACCAGGCTGTCTATACACCAAACGTCACTGTTGTTTAGATTTAACCTCAACAAATAAAGTTTAATTATTTTTTACTAAGTAGAGAAAAGAGAGATGGCGACGCTCCCTCAGGGGCTGCAGTGGACAAACCACGCGGAACTGCTGGGTTTGCAGGTCAAGCCATAAATATCAGCAGTTGCCTACTTCATCCTGAGACGCAACAGAGGCAGAACCAACGGCTCATACACCTGCTGGGAGGACTGCTTAAATAAATCATGGCACGGAATGCTACGTGGCTGTGAAAAAGAGCAAGGTGGATCCGGAAATACAGACCTAAAACTACGGCCTTTGCAAATTCACTGAAAAAGCAAGTTATGTGTTTGTGCCCAACTGTGCTCAAGGCAAGAGTGAATGTGAGCCCGACACCAGGTCTGCCCTGGCCCAAGAGCCCTCCTTGATCTTGGGAGAAAGCCCAGACAGGGAAGGAAGGCGAGGGGCCCAGAGCCAGGCCACATGGTCCCAGCTCTCCCTCCAGGAGCTGTGGGCAGTGAGCTTGGAGCAGGCTCCCCACCCAGCTCCTGCAGCCTGCCCAGCAGCCGGCATGACCACACACCCCAGGGCCCAGTGCACAGGTGGGAGCAAAGCGGAAGAGCCACCTCACCTCCGTGCCCTGAGTCAGCAGTCTCTCGAAGGAAGACCAGAACTCTCTTCGCAGGACCTGCTTTAGCTTTTGGGGCAGCATCTCTCCTGGCTCCCGGGAGCCCTGAGCAGAGAGGGAGGCAGGGGCAGGTGGGCAGGGCGGTTTGGGACCTGTGTCCTCTGGCCACCCACTCAGCATGGGCAGCAAGCCAGCCCCCTGGAGCCTCAGGCGGATGAGCCTCTGGCAGCAGCTGCCTCGGGGCCAGAATGACATTGCCCAGAGCCCACTGTCCATGTCAGCCCGTGAGGCCAGGTGTCACAGCCTTTGAGGGGTACTGGGCACTGTGAGGGAGCCAGAGCCCTGAACTCTGCCACCCGGCCACCAGCCAGAGGGCTGCGTCTCGTGTGTGCACGTCCCCACCCCACCTCCAGCCTCGGCTCCAGTGCACTGGGCTCCTGGTCACTCCTGACGCACCCTGCCCTGGACACAGGCCTGCACCTGCACTCCCCTCTCCACACGTCTAGGGCGCCTCTCATCTACTGCTCTAGCCTGGGAGACTCCCTGCCCCACACTGCTGGGGTGGCGGGACCTTCAGCTGTCCCTCAGGGGACACTGCATGGAGGATGTCAAGAGAAACTGGAGAGGGAGGTTGAAGGGTGCTGGAGAATCCTCAGGGGGAGACGGCCCAGCCTGGGCCCACCTTCCCTCTCCTGGAGGGCACGGCAGTTGTGGCTGCAGGAGCTGGACCACCCAGAGCCCTGGAATCCTGGCTGGGGTCTGAAGAGCCTCAGGGGGTCTGCCCCACGCACACTCATTAACTTGCTGCCCCACCGGGTGGATGCTGGGAAAACCCAGCAGCTTCGTGCTGAGCTGGGGTAGATTATGGACTCCAGGGGCAGGCTCAGGGGAGGGGCCCCTCAGAGCTGCACCAGGACACGCCTGGGGCCTGGGGTGCATGGTCCTCCTGTCTGGACCTGCCTGTTCTGACCCCAGAGTAATGACAGAGTTTGGGAGAGCAGAAGGCAGATGGATGGGTCAGAATCCGAGTGGTTGGGCTGCTTGGACAGGACAGGTCCAGCAGAACACGTCCCAGTTATGTCACCATGAGCCCATCAGTCCTGCAAATAGCTGCTGCCCTGAGCTGAGGACACATGTATGCCCTGCCCTGCCCCCAGCAACACTGTCCTGCCCTCGGGACTCAGCTCAGGCCCCAGGGCCAGGGTAGGTGCGTGCCCAAGACGGCACCCCTAACCCTGAGCTCTGCAGGGGCAGCCCCAGCCCTGAGCCTGGTGCCTGGACCCAGCAGGTGCTCAGTCAGTGCTTACGCTCCGAAGAGCGCCTGAACCCATCTTCACAACCACCAAACGAAGAGCTAGGAGAGAGCACTTCTTCTAAGGCAAGGACCAGCCTTTGTCATTCAGAACGGGGACAGCTTCCAAGCTGTCCAGGGCAGCGACCGCTGGTGGCTGGTGACCTGTCGGTGGCAGAGAAGGCAAGCGAGTGCAGGGCCTGGGACAGCAGGGGCCTCACCCCAGGCAACATCCAGTGCTCTGAGGGGCCACGCTTCACCACCAGCACCTCCAGCATCTTCTTGACGTTCTTCCTGCAGATGGCACCATCCAGGCTCCGCTTCCAGCTACAGAAGGATGCGAGGGGAAGGGTCAGCCTTCCCCTGCCCCCGCCCCCGCCTGGGAGGCCACCTGCCAGGCCACTAGCACCTGCTCCAGGGGAGAGGAACCATCTGCTCCCATAACCTCCAGTCTGACCAGAATGGGTCAGCCTTGTTGGACAGTATTTTTCTACCAAAAGCCTTAAAGAAGCCCATGCCCTGGACCCAGCCCTTCCCCCTCTGTCACTCGGGAAGTGAAGGGTGAATTGGTATGGATATTTGTCTGCATAGTGACAAAGTCCTCCCCAAGGGGCCTCTGAAGGAGGGGACCCACAGGGAAGTGAGGCAGCCTGTGTAGAAGAAGGGTTTGGGCTCTCCTGGGGGCACCCACATTCATCTCCTGCCCCACCACAGGGTGGGGCGCTGGGCGACATTGCTCATCAGGGGCTACTCACCGGGTGATCACAGGCTGCAGCGTGTGATTGGGGCCGAAGCAGCTGAGGTCCCCGCGGCCGCGCAGTCCCGTGCGACCCATGGGGTTTCTGGGTAGACATGGGTCAGCTCAGCCCACCGCCAGTGGCTGGAGACCCCAGCCAGGGCAGCAGGCAGGGACTCTGCAGGGGCTGTGTGCCAGCTCTACCCAAAGCTGCCCTGGCTCAGGGTTCTTGGAGCCCAGGCAGCTCCCCTGGACAGGACCAGGGAGGAGGCCCAGACCAGACCCCAGAGCCCGAGGGCCCCTTAACCAGGCTGGGTGACTCTAAATCACACGCTGGGCCTGTCCACTGCAAACCCCGTCCCTTGGAGGCTCCAGGGTGGGCGGCGGCTACCTTGGGGTGGGCTGGAGAGGAAAGGGGCCTCTGGGAGCAGAAACTAGCCCCACCGCAGACGTCCCCCCAAAGAGCGCCTGGCTGACCATGGCGCCGTGCCCAAGGGCCTCTGCAGCTTGTGAGCTGGCATCGACGGTCCCCTCCTCTGCCTATGACTCGGCCCTGTTCTCTTCCTGCACACTGTATCCCCCCGCCCATCCCCTCCCCCGTCCAGGGCTGGAGACACTCCTGGTCACCTCAGTTTCCCTACCCCACTTATCTCTACCACCCCATCCAGCAGCTTCTACCCCAATGGTCACCCCTCCCTGCTCCAGAACATTCCCAGAGGCCCACCACCCACCTCCTCCGCAGGCAGTTTCCCTCAGCAACTGCCTGCTCCATGGGGTCTCCAAATCCCAGCTGACTGTGGTCCCATCCCCGGCCTCCGGCCTGGTGGTGCAGCCTCCCCAGCGACCCTCAGACCCCAGGCCAGCACACAGTAGGCATCCACCAAGTGCCTGCTGGGCCTGACGCCACGGGTCCCCTTTCATCTCTATGTTGATTCCACACCTGTGCAGTGGGGCATACCATCCCTACAGCACAGACCTGGGAATGTAAGCCCAGCAGCCGTTTAACATTGCCCCTGCTTTATTCTCACAATGGGGTCCACGTTTTACCCAGTTTCTACACCTCGGGGATGGAGGTCCTAAAGGCTGTGTCAGAGAACCAGGGCGCAGTGCCCAGGCCAGCAGGGCCAGCTCACAGTCCCCACCCCTCTGCACGTGTCCAGGGAGACTGCCAAGTGTGGGCCTCCGGGGCTGGTAAGAAAGTACATTATGCTGATGTTTCTTTCCTCCATAGTTTGTTTGTTTTTATCAGAAAAATTTAAATCAATCCTGAAAGTTCATTGGAAGGACTAATGCTGAAGCCAAAGCTCTAATACTTTGGCCACTTGATGCACAGAGCTTGAAAAGACCCTGATGCTGGGAAAGATCGAGGGAAGGAGGAGAAGGGAAGTAGAGGATGAGATGGTTGCATGGCATCATCGACTCAATGGACATGAGTTTGGGCAAACTCCAGGAGATAATGAAGGACAGGGAAGCCTGGCATGCTGCAGTCCATGGGGTCCCAAAGAGTTGGACATGACTGAGAGACTGAACAGCAAATCAGAAAAACACCAACTTTGCTGGAGAGGAAGCCTGACCCCAGAAGGAAAACCGCAGAGGTGGCTGAGGGGGGCTGGAGAAGGGCGGAGGCAGGGCACACTCACAGAGGGAGCCCGTCCCGCACTGCGTAGACTCCATGGAAGCTGCGCCGGTCCAGTGGTCCGTCCACCGCATTGTAGCTGATCCTGGACAGAGGTTCCAGGGCACTGGAAGGGAGAGGAGCAGTCGCATCTCCAACAGAGATGGCGGGAGGCAGAGCGGCCACAGTGACCCCTCGTCCACACGGGGGCTCCTCCCCAGGCACAGGCGCCCCCAGCCCCATGCCTCCCAGCATGTCCCAGCCCCCGGGGAGGATGGGGTGCCCGCCCAGGCAGGAAGCAGGGTACTCACTCCCCCACGGGGTCCACCAGGTCCTTGTCCTTCCTGTCGGCCGTGTAGAAGGGCGGGTTGTACACGAGGAACTCCGTCTGCGGGACACAGGGACTCAGACGGTCACCACCCCAGGCTGGCCGTCACCCGGGACAGCTGACTGCAGAAGGCTGGGAGGGCCCAAAGGACACGGAAGTCCGAGCTGGGCCTCAGGACACACACCTGGGCCAGCCGCGGCCAAGGGGGGTCTCCCCAGGTGGGAGGAAGCGGGGCTGGGCTGCACTCCAGAGGAGGAGTCCCCTGGCAGAGAAACTGGGGAGGAGTGACAGCCCGGGATGTGCCAGAAAAACCAGAGAGAAGGCCTGGGGGGGCACACCCCCAGGCCTCCTCCTTCGCTCCCTCTCACGCTCCACCTGTCCTCCCCAGCATTCAGAAAGGGGATAGGGGCTGTTCTCTGGGGACGGGGGCTTGAGGACAAGCGGGGCAGTGGCCCCTGTGTGGATAGCAGCCCCAGTGTCCAGGTTCAGGGCCCAGCTTCACCCCTCGGGTCTCATGGACCACGCTTCCCTCTTCATCTGTCCCTCGTGGCCCTTCGAGGCTGTGGTGGGCTCAGCCACCCTGGGGCCCAGACCACTCCCCCCAGGACACTGGGCCCCTGCAGCCTGGTGGGTGAGGCCAGGACAGGCACTCACCTCCCAGGGCACCTTCTCGTTGGGCACCGGGAATCGCAGGACAGAGCAACTCGGGTAGAGCAGGTGCCGGGCATTCACGTGGTAGGCGTCACCTGGGTCCTCTGCCTTTGATCCACTGTCCAGCTCAGGGTCCCGCCCCACTGAGGCCTTCTGGGGTGCTGGGGATGGGGATAGGGACAGGGCCACCCTCTGAGGTCCTTTCCCCCAAACTTCTGGGCCGCCTCCACCTCCCTGAGCCCAGTTTGAAAGTCAGCCCCAAAGAGAGCACCCTCCCCAGGGTTCCCATCACTGCAGCCCAGGAGGACCAAGGCCTGGGCTCAGGCCCCCGTTTCCTGGGGCAGCTCCCAGCAGAGCTCTTGGTAATCAGCAGGATGCACAAGCCCTTCCAGAAGCCTGTCCGGATGAAAGGGCAGACGGCCCATTTGGGGCCAGCAACAGCCCAGGAGGGTTGCTCGTGACCATTTCTTGGCCAGCTGCAAATCTGGGAGCAAAGACATGCTTTCTGTCACCCAGTCAAAGTGACTGGGTCTCAGGTCTGCTGGACCTGATGCACACGGGGAGGTCAGGGGGCCTGGGCCAGGCTACCGCTGGAATTCCCCAGCCTGGTCAAGCTGGGGAACTTGGCCACGCTCAGCACATGTAGCCGTGGGGTGGGTCAAACATCCCAAGGTACTGGGGCTGCTCCTCTCCACTCCACAGACACCCGGACACAAAAGAGCACAGGTGGGTAGAGACCAGCCGCCAGCACAGCCATCCACTCACCCAGAGTGGGGACACCTTCTTCTGAGCCAAAGCCACTGTCCCTCAGGGCCTTCACAATCCAGTGCAATGCTGTGGCTGTCTGGGCCACCTGGAACGCACGTTCAAAACAAAATTGGTCAATAGGTGCCCGCACACGGCATGCCCTGCTCCCCACCTCCATCTTCCCCAGGCAGCCACCCGACACCCGGGGCTTGGACAGAAGGGCCATCGGAACCGTGCCCAGAAACAGAGGTCCCAGCCCGGAGCCCACCTGCTTCTCCAGGGAGGCCAGTCTCTGCTCCACGGCGCTTGACTGCTTCAGACACGCCATCTCCAGCAGGTGCACCATGGTGTCCACCCTGCAAGAGGACACAGCTGAGTCCCGCGGCCGGCCAGGGGTCTGGGCGTGAATGGAGAGAGCCTGGTGTCCTTTGCAGGTGGGCAGCTTATCACATCCAGCACCACAGGCTCCTTCGGCTCTAGTTTCAGGCTTCTTCCTCTTGATTTGAAAGGATTTACACTCTACGGTTCCATAGAGAATGAGCACCGCCTAGTGGCCCAGGGGGAAGATGGGCCACCAGCGATGCCCCATGCTCACAGGGCCACCCAACAGCCCAGGGGAGTGGCCGGGCCAGAGGTGCAGGTGTGCAGAGCACACACACTTGGTTCCTTACCTCAATATGCCTACAGGCTGTCAGTCACAAACTCAGAAAGGACAGAGAGGCCTCTGGGCAGAGGAGGGGACGCTGCCTCCAGGCACCGGTGCGGACTTTGGAAGGAGGAGGGGACACTGTGGTTTGGGAAATGTTTGCTGGCTTTGGTCTTAGTTTGCTACAATGTAGGAATTGCACCCAAGTGGGCCTATGTGTTCATAGGAAGAACACTTCCACAGCCAAGCATCCATCCAAACACCCTGGTCTTTTCCCCTGGCGTTTCTAAGCCGTTTTCTCCCAGAGCCTCCTGCTCCACAACAAAGTGACAGGCATCTCCGGGACCACAGGGCTGCAGCGTCAGCCCTGCCGAGATCCCCGGCCCCGTACTTGTCGCTGGCATCCTGCATCTTCTGCTCCGGCCTCTGCTTCTGCTGGAACTGCTGCTCCTGCAGGAAGTGCTCCTTCAGGTAGATCTCCCAGGACAGGAGGGCCGCCTCCTCGTTCTTCTCCAGCTTGTTCTCTGTCCGGGGAGGGGAGCCTCTGACCCACTGGGGGCCCCGCAGGGAGGGGCGGAGGAGCCCACCCACACCCAACCCCGGTGGGCTGGCGGCAGTGCGGGGGCCTGAGCGGACTGCATGTCCCCTCCCCCACTCCGAGCTTCTAGGATGCTCAGAGAAGTTGCCCCCCGATCCCGGCTGCACCCCAGACGCGGCTCTGGGGACGAGGGAGGGACGTCTTACTGAACTGCTTATGCCGCTTGGCAGGGATCTTCAGCACGACCCTCTTGATGAAGAGGTGCAGGTGGCTGAGGAGGATGAAGGGGGGTGGCGCGGGGGGCCTGCCCTGGTACTCCTCGATCAGGTCGTGGCGCTGGAACTTCCAGATCTGGTCCGTGCGCTCCTGCACCTGCTGGAAGGTGTAGCTGCAGGGGGCGGGGAGCGCTGGTTACCGAGAGCACGGGCCACGCAGGCTGGGTTATGCACAACTGTGTCATTGCCTGAGTCTGCGCCATGACGGCTCACAAAGGCAGGCCAGGGAGGGCGACCCAGACACAGGAAAGGCAGCTGAGCACCCTGGGGGCCCAGAGGAGAATGAAGAAAGAAGACCTAGATTTTAGAGCCCATAAACCTCGCTAGAAAAAAAACAGACCCGCATGTGTTGGGAGACGGATGGTGTGTCCTGCACTGGACCCTAAAGGGGTCTGATTCCCCTAAATCTGACAAACAGAAGGGACAGTGTCTTCAACAGGCTGACATGCTCATTCTCCACACCCTGTGTTTTGTGCAGGTGGAGGTCAACTGGCCTGGATCCTTTTCAGAGGTCCTCAGAGGCGGGGAGGGAGGCTGGGCAGGGCTGAGACACAGCCGCTGCCCGCCGGGCCTGTGGCCTCTGTCTATCACAGCCCAGCACCGGGGCAGGGTCTCTCACTGTTCAGAGCACACGGTAAGTCAGCAAGTGGTGACCTCATCACCCTAGCTGATGAAGAGAAGAGAAACAGTGCCCAAACTGGCCACGGGTCCCAGGGGCTCTTCTGCAGAGGCCGGGAGGGGCCTGAGGGTGGCGATGCCCTGAGCCACAGGGCTGGCCTCCTGGGCATCACAGTCAGGGCTGGCCCTGTGCGCCTGCTTTACATGGAGAGCAAAGACAGGTCGTCTTGCCTCACAGGATTCTTAACAAGTGTGACACACAGGCCTCCACCACCAGAGATGACCTCAGCCAAGTCGCTGCGCCTCATCCACCTCCTTCTGCTGGGGCGGGAGGAGTGAGACTTCAGCGCCCCCGCCCATGGTCTCTGAGCACAGGGCCCGTGGGCTGCCCCCCAGCAGTAGTGCCCAGGTTGGATGCCATGGTCACCAGGTCAGCCTGGGCTGAGCCAGGTCCTGGGTTCCAGGCTCCACACCATCCACACCACCCTGGGGGGCAGGCAGGCAGTGGGGTGTGCACCCCGCACGTGGCACTCACTTGAACATGGCGATGAGCAGGTTGAGCAGCAGGATGTTGGCAAAGAGCAGGTAGAGACAGAGCAGGAGGACAGTCAGCCACTCAGGGAACACGGGCTCCTGCCGCGCCTGGTCGATCTCGGGGCACTTGGGCTTGTAGGGGTCCGTGCCGTTGGGGCTGCACTGATCTGGTCTGAAGTTCACGCCTGGTTTGGGATGAGGGGGCAAGTGAGTCCAGAAAGCCACGTGGAGTCACAGGGGCCCTTGGGCAGTGACCTCACCAGCCTGGACCCCGGCACATCTGGGTGACCTCAGCTGTCATCTCAAGCCCGAGGGAAGCCAGAAAGGGCTGACCATCTACACCAAGCATCCTTGCGGGCAGGAAGTCCCGCTGCCAGGAAAGCCCAAGAGCCAGACCTGCACTCCAGGCTGGCACATGCCTCCCTGGGATCCAGGCACCCCACCAGGGTACTTCCTGGGGGTGTGTCATCCACAGGAGAGACTATGTCATCTAAGTCACAGGTCCTAACCCTGGGAGCAGAATGTGGCAGGAAAGACGTCAAAGAGAAAACGAACAACTGTCCTAAAGAAAAGGGAGACATCAGAAAGGAAAAGCGCTGCAGAGGCAACATAGAAATGTTGGAACATGTGACTACAAACCAAAACACAGCTCCACATTTGCAGAAAAGTAAAGGATACATAATATTACAAAACATAACTATATACTCAGTGCCTTTAAAACTCTGTAAGATAAGGGCTTCCCTGGTGGTCCAGTGGTTAGTAATCTGCCTTGCAATGCAGGGGACATGGGTTCAATCCCTGGTCCAGAAAGATTTCACATGCCTCGGGGCAACTAAGCCTGTGTAGTAACACTACTGAAGCCCCCACACCCTAGAGCCCGTGCTCCACAACGAAGGAAGCCAACACAGTGAGAAGCCCAAGACTGCAACCAGAGAGTAGCCGCCACTCATTCTGTCTAGAGAAAGCCCCGTGCAGCGGCGAAGACCCAGCACAGCCAAAATTAAATACTTAAGAAAAAAAAAAAGATTGGAAAGGAACAAGTATTTGCAGATGACATGATCATAGCAAATCCCCCAAAAGGCACCTAAAAACTATTAGAACTAATAAAGAAGTTCATCGAGGTTTCAGAATACAAGTTCAATATACAAAATATAGTGTTTTTCTATACAGTAAACAATCCAATTAATAAAACAATTCTACTTACAACAGCATGAAAAAGAATAAAAACATTTAGGAATAAATTTAACAAAAGAAGTACAACTTATATACTGAAAAATAAAATATACTATGGAAAGAAATTAAAGATCTAAATAAGTGGAAGAAATCCCATGTTTATAATCAAAATCCTGGATGTCTTTTTTGGAGAAATTGGTTAGATCACCTGAAAATTCATGTGGACCCAAGGGACCCAGAGGCCAAAACAATCATGAAAAAAAGAACAAAGCTGAAGGACTCACACTTCCTATAAAGCTACGCTGGCCAGGACCATGGTGTTGGCGCCAGGATAGACACATGGATAATAGGAATAGAACAGATAAACCCTTTTGTTAACAGTCAACTGATTTCTGGGTCGGGAAGATCCCCTGGAGGAATTAAATATGGATAACAATACAGATGACTCGAAAACATTACCCTGAGTAAAAGAGGCAAGACACAAAAGGCTACATATCATACGATCCACTTTACGTGAAGCGTCCAGAAAAGGCACCTTCTACCCTGATGCTGGGGAAGAGTGAGGGCAGGAGAAGGGTGACAGAAGATGAGATGGTTGGATGCATCATCGACTCGCTGGATATGAATCTGAACAAGCTCCAGGAGACAGCGAAGGACAGAGAAGCCTGGTGTGCTGCACTTCATGGGTTCGCAAAGAGTCCAACACTTTGCTACTGAACAACACCATCAACGATAGAGACAGTAGACGACAGGTCACCTGGGTTTGGGGGGTGGGGGTGACTACTAAAGGGTGTGGGGTGACTTTTGGAACAAGCATTCTAAAATAAGATTCTGTAAATATACTAAAAACCATGGAAGTGGCCACTTTTTACAGGTGAGTTTTATGGTATGTGAATTAATCTCAGTGAAGCCGTGACAAAGAACAAACTCTATGTTCTCTCCATTCAGAAAAGGAAGACTTATGTCTGACTGCAGTGGGAGGAACAGAAGGAATCAGGTGGCATTTAATGGGGGTGGGGGGGTGGGGCCGTGTCAGCTGATGCCCCGGGCCACATCCCCGACCCACTTTGATCTCCCTGCAGCTGCAACATACAGCCCAGCTGCGGCCAGCTGATGCCTGCCCCACTCAGCTGATGGGCCCCCAAGTGCACCCATCTCTTCCTTCAGGAGCCACAGCCCCAGGCAGTGCTGAGCGAGTGGCATGTGCCCAGTCCTCCCCTCCTCCCACTTCTGTGACCCTGGAGGAACCCCACAAGGGTGGCACCTCCTTTCCCACAGAGTCAGGGCCCCTCCTACCGTCAATGTAGGTGGGGAGCTGCCCAAAGATGGTGAGATACGAGTGGTAGATGGCCCCCCGGAAGATCCACTCCACCCGCCTCTCGTTGTGGATGAGGATGGCCTGCTTGGCCACCCCGAAGGACACGACCCACACGGCCAGCAGGAAGAGGAAGAAGAAGACGTCCTTCATCTGTGGGAGGGGGGCACCAGTTGCAGCCACACCACCCCACACTGTCCCTGCCCACAGGAGGGTCCCTATATGCCCTGCAGTGGACGAGACTCCATCAACCCTCACAGCATGGCTGCATGGAGCCAGGAGCTCCAGGGGACAGCCTAGAGGGGCGCTGGGCACCCCATGAGGTGTAGGAAGGGTCGTGACCATGACCCAAGAAGGGGAGCAACAGGAGCTATAACAGGATCAGGAATGAGCTGTGGATATCAGGGAAGGCTGCCTGGAAGAGGCAACATACAGGCAAGACCCAAGACAGGCACGCTAGGGTGTGGAAGCAGAGTGGTGACTTGGGGTCCTGTGGGGTGTGCTGTGCCCTGGGGTGCCTCAGGCCCCCCTTACCATCGCTCCAGGGTACCTCAGAGCCCCCCTTACCATCCACCCTGGAGTGCCTCAGGCCCCCCCTTACCATCCTCCCCAGGTTGCCTTGGGCACCCCCTTACCATCCGCTTCACGATGATAATCTTGGGCCCCAGCGTCTTGCTGATGGTGAAGATGTGCATGAGCCGCAGGCAGAACATGGTGAAGTCCAGGGAGAGGATGATGCGCCCAGTGTACAGCAGCGAGGGCATGAGTCTGCACGGGAGCAGGGCCTCAGCTGGCCGCCCCGGCAGCTGCCCCGGCCTCGTGTACAGCCTGACGGGGAGCAGGGCCTCAGCTGGCCGCCCCGGCCTGGCCCCAGCCCCCTGCCCAGCTGCCCCGGCCCCATGAACAGCCTGACGGGGAGCAGGGCCTCAGCTGGCCGCCCCGGCCTGGCCCCAGCCCCCTGCCCAGCTGCCCCGGCCTCGTGTACAGCCTGACGGGGAGCAGGGCCTCAGCTGGCCGCCCCGGCCTGGCCCCAGCCCCCTGCCCAGCTGCCCCGGCCCCATGAGCAGCCTGACGGGGAGCAGGGCCTCAGCTGGCTGCCCCGGGCTGGCCCTAACCCCTGCCCGGCCCTAACCCCTGCCCAGCTGCCCTGGCCCCATGAACAGCCTGACGGGGAGCAGGGCCTCAGCTGGCTGCTGCAGGTCTGGCCCCAGCCCCAGTGTGACCCCAGACCCCAAAGCACTAAAACTGGGTGTAAGTTCAGGGGCAGAGCCTCCAGGAGGGCCCGGAAGCCCAGCCTCAGGCAGAGAAGCTGGGCCTCGTGGGCCCCCTGGGAAGCAGCAGGCTGGCCCAGCCCCTCCTGCTCATGAAGGGGTCACGCAGGGCAGACATGTGGCTTTGATGGGCTGTGGAGATGTCAGGGCCCCCGGCTGGGACACGGGCACTCCCACCAGACAGCTCCCCACAGTGACAGAGCCCACGTCTCTGCCCTGGCTCCTTCCTGTCTCCGCGTGGGCAGGGCACCCTCGGCACAGACATATCCAGAGAGGTGCTGAAACCGCGAGGGGCCCCAGCTCCCAGCCTCACCCCAGCCCAGCCCTGTGGGGGCTGCTCCCTTGATGGGATGGGAGGGCCACCAGGAGGGGAGGCCACTCACCGGCAGGTCAGCCCCGCAATGAAGAGCAGGATTGCGCACACGTCCAGCTTGTTCCAGAAGTCACTGAAGTACACGAGCACCGCCTTCCGCAGCCCGCTCCCGTCAGGGTCATAGAAGAGCTGGAGGGAGAGCACGGACATGCGGGGCTGTGGGTCATCCTTCTCAGTTCCCCACCAGCAAACCGGCGCCACTTCCTGGGCAGCTGAGAGTTGGGGAGGGGCTGCTGGCCGGAGAGGTGGCCCCCGCTGAGCCCAGCTCCCCTCCCAAGAGGGGACCCCCACATTTTGCAGTGTCCTTCACAGGGGAGCCAGGGACTCACAAAGTCCAGGACATCACTCAGTGATGTCACCCTTGGGGTGATAAGAGAAAGTGTCAAGCAAAAACCAATGCCTTGAGAGAGTCAGGTAGAGGAGGAACAAGGGCAGGAGCCGCTGGCAGACCACAGGCCACATTTTCCAAGGAGCCTCGCCCGGCTCTCAGCGCCCACGTGGGGCTCACTGTGCATGGCATGGGGCCAAAGGCCACTGTGAGAAAGTGACCGAGCCCAGGATGCTCCTGGGGGTAGGAGGGTCCACGGGTGGAGTGGGAGCGGGCTGGCCCACCTGCCGCAGCTCCTCGCACACCAGGGAGAAGAGCCAGACGTAGATGAGGCACTCACAGCCAGAGGGCTGGGGCTGGAAGTCCACCATGAGCACGTAGGCAAACAGGCAGAGGAAGGCGAAGTAGGACAGGATGTTCATGTGGAAGACGACCACGGGCGCGCTGAAGAAGGCGCGGACGCGGGCCAGGCCCCCCTCTGCCTGCAGCCGCCGGTTCCTGCGGAAGACATGGGCAGGGGAGACCACGGCTGTGAAGGGCCAGCTCAGCCACGGGTCACACCACAGAAGGGAGGCCCAGGACTCGCGGCTGGCCACCCACCCTGCACGCATGGCTGTGGTAGGGGCTCGGCCACGCAGCCCTCCAAAGGGGTCCCCAAAGGGCCCTCAGGTTCCTTTAGGGTTATCCAAAAATCCTCAGGCCATGGTGGGACTTGCCCCCGGTGGATACTGGGTAACACCCCTCCCCCGCATGAATCCCCTCCATCCTGGGACCGGTGGCAGCAGTGAAGACCCCCAGAGGGGGCATTTGGGAAGGGAGATCCGGCCCCAAGCCCCAGCGGCCCCGCAGCCAGGCCGGCACCTGAAGGAGACGAGGCCAGCGTAGAGCAGCGGGAAGCCCAGCATGCACAGCAGCACACGCCAGAGCCCGTTGTCCACGCTGAGATGGCCCCACCACACCTTGGTCAGGTAGGCCTGCGGACAGAGGGAGGGTTTCAGGGCGATGGGCCCCCCACGCGCCCTGACCCTGCGCTCCCTGAGACTCCCGAGGAGGAGCGACTCTGCAGGCTCAAGCACGGCGCCCTGCCAGGCCCACAGGTGACGTGATGGGCAGCGCAGTGGGCAGCTCTGGTCCGGTCCTGAGTCTGCCAGCCTAGGAAGAGGTTCTGGGGACAGAACCGGGCTCTCCCAGACCAGCAAGTGGGGCTCAAACCTGGAGCCAGGCTCTGTCCCCTTGCCCCACTCTCACCAGCTGGCCCCCTGAGCTCTCCCTGGAGGTGGGCAGTGTGGGCAGAACTCCTCCCCACCAAGCCCCTGGGATCCAGCATGGCCAACTCAGCATGTGGTGAAGGGATGAGGCTGTGCTCCAAGGAAGTACCAGGGCTCTGAGGGGCCCCCGGTGCACTACACGTCTCATGTCACCAAGGCAACGCCAGAGTCCTGTGCTTGCTGCTCCAGGAGGATGTCCCGCCGCCTCCATGTATCCCTTCTGAGACCCCAGGTAGCAGGGGTGAGGGGAGCTGAGGCCTGGCCCTGGAGGCCTGCTGGGGGCTCCCAGGTAGGGACAGCCACCCCGTGCAGAGGTGAGCCACCGCCTTCACAACTAACCAGGCGCTCTCACTCAGCATCGGCTCTCTCCTTGGTAAACAGTGAGGAGAGGACAGAACCGGGCTCTCCCAGACCAGCAAGTGGGGCTCAAACCTGGAGCCAGGCTCTGTCCCCTTGCCCCACTCTCACCAGCTGGCCCCCTGAGCTCTCCCTGGAGGTGGGCAGTGTGGGCAGAACTCCTCCCCACCAAGCCCCTGGGATCCAGCATGGCCAACTCAGCATGTGGTGAAGGGATGAGGCTGTGCTCCAAGGAAGTACCAGGGCTCTGAGGGGCCCCCGGTGCACTACACGTCTCATGTCACCAAGGCAACGCCAGAGTCCTGTGCTTGCTGCTCCAGGAGGATGTCCCGCCGCCTCCATGTATCCCTTCTGAGACCCCAGGTAGCAGGGGTGAGGGGAGCTGAGGCCTGGCCCTGGAGGCCTGCTGGGGGCTCCCAGGTAGGGACAGCCACCCCGTGCAGAGGTGAGCCACCGCCTTCACAACTAACCAGGCGCTCTCACTCAGCATCGGCTCTCTCCTTGGTAAACAGTGAGGAGAGGGTGTGCCTGTCTGCAGCAGGTGACCGATGGCCAGCACCATCCGTGGGTCCCCACGGGACCTGGCATAGTGATCTCCTGTGCTGTCCACGTGCACAAGAGGCTGCATCCGCTCCTGCAGCACCAAGGCAGGTATTTCTGGAAGGAGGTCCCCAGAACATCACCTGGACGCCCCCGTGAGACACGAACTTCATGTTCTTCGCCTCCAGGGCCAGCTGCAGGCAGGTGGTCCTGCCCCAGGCCTCCGAAACGCGGACCAGCAGCTTCTGAGCCCTCTCCTCATCCTTCCGGTAGCACACAGTGAAGACCCCTGGATGGGAGAAGGTCTCGTCACAGCAGCCGGATCCTCACCAGGGGTAGCTGCAGACAGTGGTGGAGCGTGGCCCCTCCAGACAGCACAGTGTGCACAGGAATGGGGCGAGGACCCCAGGGCCACCCATGAGGGCCCGGGTCTGAGGCTGCAGCCCCAGAAGCTCACCAATGGCTCTCTGTTCATACTCGTCCGCGAGCGCCAGCATCTCCTCCAAACTGTCCGTGTCCTCCTCCTCCTTGGACAACTCCTTTAGGATCTTGCTGCAGGCCAAGGCTGCGGCAATGCAGTCCTGGCTCTGGGTTCCCGGGGGAGCCACCATGAGGCTCTGGATGGTCCTGCCCCGGGACCCCCAACACGCCACCACCCAGGCTGATGGGAACAGAGGCCCTGAGACAGCACAGGCTGCGGGGCGAGGACTCAGTGTGGCTCCTTCCACATAAACCTCTGGGCTCACCCCAGGTCACACGCAAGCCCTGCTGGTGGTCAGTCTCCTGCACAGGCCAGGCAGCCCCCTTGCTCCCCAAGAACAGACTGGACACAGGCACTCAAACAGCCCTGCTGGCCCGAGGCCCAGAGCTCTCCAGGCATCTGGTCAACCTCATGCAAGGAGTGCTCCTAAAGGGGAGAAAGGAGGACCTGGCCATCACATGGCCCTGTCCAAGGCCAAGGGCCTCACCCTCGGTGGCACCTCCAGGCCCAGGCACCAGAGAGGGCCAAGAGAATCTCACAGGAGGCTCTCAATACTCAGCCCAGAGGCCCTGGCTCTGAGGGCAGCACTGGCCCGGGTGAGGGGTTGGTGTCAGTGCCTGGGAACCTGAGTTTGGTTTTTCTGGCCAATAAGCCCCACTGGGTATACTTGAGGCTACAGTCAGGCCAGCTCTGCCGCCCACCCTCTCCCCCAAGCACCTTGAGAGAGGGCATAGCTCCAAGAACCTTGGTGAGGGTTGGGGGAGGGGTGTCGCCAGAGCCTTGCCAGGACCCTGAGGGAGCCGGCTCTGAGAGCAGCTTGGAAATGCTGACTCAGAAAAGCAAGGCCTCTCTGAGAAAACTTATGAAACTTTACTTTCCTATTAAGAGGAAAGCCAGCTTGAAATAAAGGAAAACCATGCGGGGAGTCCTGGCCTGCAGTATTCTGCTTCTTAGGGAGCCACCTAGCCAGTCCCCACCATGGGTGATAAAGCCCCATGCGCACCCAAGGACTAGCAGTCACCCAGCCAGTCCCCTTCATTGGTGATAAAGTCCCATGCAGGCCCAGTGACCAGGAGCTGCCTGGCCAGTCCCCTTCATGAAAATGAAGCCATACTCAGGCCCAGTTACCAGGAGCCGCCCAGCTGACTGGTGGGAGTTCCCAGACAGCCCAGCAACAGCCTCGGGTGACAGCATCTGGGAAGCGCCCATTTTAGTAACAGATCATGCCTGAGCCCCCAACCATCCATGGGAAGAGAAGCGGCCCCTCCAGGGTGGAACGTGCCTACAGAGTCCACTGACCCGGGCAGCCATGGGGCTGGAGCCCTGTCACTGGGCCACTGATAGTTGCAGTCTGCTGACCTGAGCCCAGATGATTTCTGCCAGCTCCCGGCGGTTCTGCACGATGGCCCAAATGAGAAGATCACGGACCGGATCTATGGTGAAGGTAGCTTGGCCCGATGAACGCTTGTACAAGGACTGGCGACTCACTCTCTGCACCTGTGAGCAGCAGATAGTCAGCGCCCCCAGCTGGGGTGGGGTGGGGGGCATCTGTGGAGGGTGCAGGACCTGAGCTCGGCCCCACTATCCTTGGAGGATGAACCCTGAAAGCCGCTTTTCCAACAACACTCAGATGATTCTCATGAATACTCATGCACACTGGGGTTTCTTAAGCACCACTCTGGAGACATGAAGAAACACCCAGAAAGTGCAACGCTCAGTTACCACCTACATCATTTGTAGACCCCTGCTACTCGCCAGGCATCCCAACGTTCCTGAGTCTTATGTGATAGCATCAAAGTCTTTTTCTATGAAGTAAAATTCTAAGACAGTCTGTTAATAGATTCATGCTGTGACCTCTTCAAGGGAACTTGCAGTGTCTCCTGCAGAGAAGACCAGCAAGAAGAACCAGACAGACAGAGCCACGTGTGAGTGGGACCCCAGAACATCACCTGGACGCCCCCGTGAGACACGAACTTCATGTTCTTCGCCTCCAGGGCCAGCTGCAGGCAGGTGGTCCTGCCCCAGGCCTCTGAAACGCGGACCAGCAGCTTCTGAGCCCTCTCCTCATCCTTCCGGTAGCACACAGTGAAGACCCCTGGATGGGAGAAGGTCTCGTCACAGCAGCCGGATCCTCACCAGGGGTAGCTGCAGACAGTGGTGGAGCGTGGCCCCTCCAGACAGCACAGTGTGCACAGGAATGGGGCGAGGACCCCAGGGCCACCCATGAGGGCCCGGGTCTGAGGCTGCAGCCCCAGAAGCTCACCAATGGCTCTCTGTTCATACTCGTCCGCGAGCGCCAGCATCTCCTCCAAACTGTCCGTGTCCTCCTCCTCCTTGGACAACTCCTTTAGGATCTTGCTGCAGGCCAAGGCTGCGGCAATGCAGTCCTGGCTCTGGGTTCCCGGGGGAGCCACCATGAGGCTCTGGATGGTCCTGCCCCGGGACCCCCAACACGCCACCACCCAGGCTGATGGGAACAGAGGCCCTGAGACAGCACAGGCTGCGGGGCGAGGACTCAGTGTGGCTCCTTCCACATAAACCTCTGGGCTCACCCCAGGTCACACGCAAGCCCTGCTGGTGGTCAGTCTCCTGCACAGGCCAGGCAGCCCCCTTGCTCCCCAAGAACAGACTGGACACAGGCACTCAAACAGCCCTGCTGGCCCGAGGCCCAGAGCTCTCCAGGCATCTGGTCAACCTCATGCAAGGAGTGCTCCTAAAGAGGAGAAAGGAGGACCTGGCCATCACATGGCCCTGTCCAAGGCCAAGGGCCTCACCCTCGGTGGCACCCCCAGGCCCAGGCACCAGAGAGGGCCAAGAGAATCTCACAGGAGGCTCTCAATACTCAGCCCAGAGGCCCTGGCTCTGAGGGCAGCACTGGCCCGGGTGAGGGGTTGGTGTCAGTGCCTGGGAACCTGAGTTTGGTTTTTCTGGCCAATAAGCCCCACTGGGCATACTTGAGGCTACAGTCAGGCCAGCTCTGCCGCCCACCCTCTCCCCCAAGCACCTTGAGAGAGGGCATAGCTCCAAGAACCTTGGTGAGGGTTGGGGGAGGGGTGTCGCCAGAGCCTTGCCAGGACCCTGAGGGAGCCGGCTCTGAGAGCAGCTTGGAAATGCTGACTCAGAAAAGCAAGGCCTCTCTGAGAAAACTTATGAAACTTTACTTTCCTATTAAGAGGAAAGCCAGCTTGAAATAAAGGAAAACCATGCGGGGAGTCCTGGCCTGCAGTATTCTGCTTCTTAGGGAGCCACCTAGCCAGTCCCCACCATGGGTGATAAAGCCCCATGCGCACCCAAGGACTAGCAGTCACCCAGCCAGTCCCCTTCATTGGTGATAAAGTCCCATGCAGGCCCAGTGACCAGGAGCTGCCTGGCCAGTCCCCTTCATGAAAATGAAGCCATACTCAGGCCCAGTTACCAGGAGCCGCCCAGCTGACTGGTGGGAGTTCCCAGACAGCCCAGCAACAGCCTCGGGTGACAGCATCTGGGAAGCGCCCATTTTAGTAACAGATCATGCCTGAGCCCCCAACCATCCATGGGAAGAGAAGCGGCCCCTCCAGGGTGGAACGTGCCTACAGAGTCCACTGACCCGGGCAGCCATGGGGCTGGAGCCCTGTCACTGGGCCACTGATAGTTGCAGTCTGCTGACCTGAGCCCAGATGATTTCTGCCAGCTCCCGGCGGTTCTGCACGATGGCCCAAATGAGAAGATCACGGACCGGATCTATGGTGAAGGTAGCTTGGCCCGATGAACGCTTGTACAAGGACTGGCGACTCACTCTCTGCACCTGTGAGCAGCAGATAGTCAGCGCCCCCAGCTGGGGTGGGGTGGGGGGCATCTGTGGAGGGTGCAGGACCTGAGCTCGGCCCCACTATCCTTGGAGGATGAACCCTGAAAGCCGCTTTTCCAACAACACTCAGATGATTCTCATGAATACTCATGCACACTGGGGTTTCTTAAGCACCACTCTGGAGACATGAAGAAACACCCAGAAAGTGCAACGCTCAGTTACCACCTACATCATTTGTAGACCCCTGCTACTCGCCAGGCATCCCAACGTTCCTGAGTCTTATGTGATAGCATCAAAGTCTTTTTCTATGAAGTAAAATTCTAAGACAGTCTGTTAATAGATTCATGCTGTGACCTCTTCAAGGGAACTTGCAGTGTCTCCTGCAGAGAAGACCAGCAAGAAGAACCAGACAGACAGAGCCACGTGTGAGTGGGAGGGCTCTGGTCCCAGACACACGCAGTCTACAGTGACACAGTCTACAGTGATTCCTGGCCCATCTGTAAACAAACACATCCTCAGACAACTCCATCCTCTGGAAGCAATTCCCAGAGAACACATTTCCCACATCACACACAAAACTACACTTTAAGTGATTTCAGAAATTGTCTGAAGGCTCATCTTTATGAAAAAAAAAAAAAGAAAGAAAAATTAATTCATCTTCTTAAATTACAGACATGGTTCAATATGAGCTTCCACTTGGGACTTTCATAAGCACTTTCCAACTAGGCATCTTAAATATACTGGAATCAAGAAAGCTAGAACCAAGTATGTACAGGACCAAGCCACAGTCACTTCAGTCTCAGGGGTTTGGCACAGCTCACCTAGGACAATGTCCGGATTTGCAAGCCTGAAGAAAGTACATAATTTTCTAGCAGGAAGAAAACAAAATCACTGTGATCTGAGAAGAGACAAAAAACCTAAACATCAGGACCATCAGGAAAGAAAAATAGAAAGTTATCAGAATTACTACCCAAAAAGGCACTGGGCCCTGCTGGACTCCCAGGGGATTCTGCCAAGTGTGTAAGAGGCAGTGAACTCCAGCCACATAAACTCTCCCAGAGGGCAGAGAAAGAAGAAACTCTTCCCAATGTTCTTACAAAGCGAACATAAAACTGATACCAGAACCTGACATATACAACTCTCCCCAAATAAAACTACAATTAAAGACAACATTCCGATGTGCTAAGTCCTTTCAGTCTTGTCTGATTCTTTGTGACCCCATGAACTGTAGCCTGCCAGGCTCCTCTGTCCATGGGATTTCCCAGGCAACAATACTAGAGTGGGTTGCCATGCCCTCCTCCAGGGGATCTTCCAGATGCAGGGGTTGAACCAATGCTTCTTACATCTTCTGCTTTGGCCGGTGGGTTCTTTACCACTAGTACCACTGCAAACCCCTAAAAATGTTGGGAATCCAGCATCAGATTAAAAACATGTTACTCTGAAATCAAGTTGAGATTCAAAATAGGGATAAAAAATAAGAATGACTTATAATTCACCAAATTCATATGTCAAAGAAGAAGAGCATTTCAACTTCTCAGAAGGCATCTGACAAAGTTCAGCCCTGAGGTGTCATTTGTAAAACCTTATTGAATCTTGAGAGGAGTTTCACTTGCATAAATATACCACAGATGCCAGCATTACACTTAATGCTTGGAAACTGCAGGATCCCCATCAAATAAAGATTCAGACTAGAAAACCCCTCCTATTATTGCCACTCATGTGCGTCTCACGCAGACACAGATGAGCTATGCCAACCTAGCCACACAAACACCAATGGTGTGAGCAGGGCTCAGGGGAAGGGGCATAGGGGACAGCATTTTCCTGCATAATTTTTTGTACTGTTGGAAGTTTTTGGAAAGTGAGCTTCTGTACTGAATTGTGTCCACCACTTTCATATGCTGAAGCCCCAACCCTAGTGTGACTGTATTTGGAGATGAGACTTTACACATGGGCTGGATGAAACACAGCTGGAATCAAGACTGCCGGGAGAAATATCAACAACCTCAGATATGCAGATGACACCACCCTTATGGCAGAAAAAGAACTAAAGAGCCTCTTGATGAAGGTGAAAGAGGAGAGTAAAAAAGCTGGCTTAAAACCCAACATTCAAAAAACTAGGATCATGGCATCTGGTCCCATCATCTCATGGCAAATAGATAGTTTAATAATGGAAACAGTGACAGACTTTATTTTCTTGGGCTCCGAAATCACTGCAGACAGTGACTGCAGCCATGAAATTAAAAGATGTTTGCTTCTTGGAAGAAAAGCTATGACAAACCTAGACAGCTTATTAAAAAGCAGAGACATTACTTTGCCGACAAAGGTACATATAGTCAAAGCTATGGTTTTTTCAAGTAGTATGGATGTGAGCTGGAATCAAGATTGCCGGGAGAAATATCAATAACCTCAGATATGCAGATGACACCACCCTTATGGCAGAAAGTGAAGAGGAGCTGAAAAGCCTCTTGATGAAAGTGAAAGAGGAGAGCGAAAAAGTTGGCTTAAAGCTCAACATTCAGAAAAGATTGGGGGCAGGAGGAGAAGGGGACGACCGAGGATGAGATGGCTGGATGGCATCACTGACTCGATGGATGTGAGTCTGGGTGAACTCCGAGAGATGGTGATGAACAGGGAGGCCTGGCGTGCTGCGATTCATGGGGTCGCAAAGAGTCGGACACGACTGAGCGACTGAACTGAACTGATGGATGTGGGAGTTGGACCATAAAGAAGATCGAGTGCCAAAGGATTGATGCTTTTGAACTGTGGTGTTGAAGACTTTTAAGAGTTCATTGGACTGCAAGGAGATCAAACCAGTCAATCCTAAAGGAAATCAGTCCTGAATATTCATTGGAAGGACTGAGGCTGAAGCTTTCACTCCAATACTTTGGCTACCTGATATGAAGAGATGACTCATTGGAAAGACCCTACTGGTGGGAAAGATTGAGGGCAGTAGGAGAAGGGCACAGCAGAGGACAAGATTGTTGGATGGTATTATCGACTCAATGGACAGGAGTTTGAGTAAGCTCCAAGAGATGGTGAAGGACAGGGAAGCCTGGTGTGCTGCATTCCATGGGGTTGCAAAGAATCGGACACAACTGAGCAACTGAACAACTTTATGCACATGATTAAAGTTAAGGGAGGCCATAGAAGTGGGGCCCTGATCCAGCAGGACCCTAGCCTTAGGGTGCCTAGGAGAAAAGGAAGCCATACTGGACACCCTGAGGATGGAGCCAGAGAGTGCTCGGCCCTCCGCAGGCCAGGAGGAGAGGCCTCACCAGGAGGTCACCTGTCAGCATCAAGACCTTGACTTCCAGCCTCCAGAGAAGGGAAAAGAAGATGCCTGCTATGTAACCTGCCCCATCTGTGTTATGACAGTGAGAGCCACCTTTCCCAATAGCAATAAAAGCTCGTGTTTCAGAGCTCCAAAGCTGGCCAGCACTCACAGTGATTTTGACGCTGCGCACCGGGAGGAGGCGCTGCCGGTCGCTGGAGCAGGGCCGGGAGTACAGCGGCTGCGTGGAGTCCCCGAGGAGCTCCTGGAGCACCTGGGCCACATGCTGCAGGAGCACGCCGGGGTCCAGGTGCTTGGGCTCCCCAGGAAGCACCTTGTCCAGCTTGTAGTGGAACAGGCAGGTGGACTCCAGGTTCTGGTACAGGTAGAACAGGGTGGCCTGGGAGACGAACTCCTTCAGCTGCACCCCGTTCTCCAGGAAGAGCTTCACGAACTCGGGCTTGTTGGTGATGAGGGCGGCCACCATCATGGGGTACAGCTCTGAGGGCTGAGAGGGGGCCATGGGGGCCATGTACTTGGTCATCAGCCTTTGGGCCCCAATCTTGGTACCCCCAAGACAGGGATGCCATCGTCTCTCATTTCGGGAGGAGGAGGCATGCCAGTCGCCCTCACCAAGGACAGGGCCGGAGTCTGGACAAGCCCCAGCACTCCCCCCCGCCAGGGCAGCCCCGGGCAGTCTCACCTTCCACTGTCGCTCATCGGTGAAGATCTCACTCCGAGCAATGTCCACACGGTTCCACGCCACCGCCAGCTTCAGCTGGTGGTCCCAGTTCTCATGGCCAAAATGGTCAAGGCTCCGAGAAGCTGTAGGTAGAAGCACATGCACTGGGGACTTCAATCTGAGCTTCAGAGCCACTTCAAAGCCCAGCAAAGTCAGGGTGGGGTCAGCAAGTGTCTCCATCATTTCAATTGAATAGACAAGGTGCTCAGTCAGTAACCACACACACCCCCCACCACCACACACATGCCTTCACACAATCGCTTTTCCTTTCAGGGTACCATCAGACCATCTCTGGGTTTCCATCTCCACTCTTGCTTACCCCAGCCCCTAGCCCTGGCCCCAGGTCCTGCCCAAGCCCCCCGCCCTAAGTTTGAAGGAGACACGGTTCTCTGGAAGGCAGCACCTTAACATTCACTTTCAAAGCTTAGACCACCAAAGCCAGCACATGTCCTTCTTTGCCTTGTTTGCAGAACCACCACCTCACCCACGTTCTCAGTGCAACTATTTGCCCAGCTAGTTTCAGCTCTTTCTGGACTAGCAATTTAAAACATGGGTTGTTATTTAGGGAAGAAGAAAAAAGAACTCTGACCCTTACCTCACAACACACACAAAAAGTAACCTGAGATGAATCACCTATACATAAAGGCTGTGGCTACCAAAGAAAGTATTTGCAACTGCAGGAAAGGAAAAGATCTCTTGGGATGCGAAGAACATAAATAATGAAGGGAAAAAAATGATAAACTAAAATGTTACCAATAAGCTTTCTTTAGGACTTTCCTGGTGGTCCAGCATTAAGACTTCAAACTTCCACTGCAGAGGGTTGTGGGTTTGATCCCAGTTGGGGAACTAAGATCCCACAGGCCATCCAGTGTGGCAAAAAAAAATGAATAGGTATATGTATATCCCTTCTGCTCCCTAAAGATACCTTGGAGGACATATAAAAGCAGACCATGAACCAGAGAAAACATCCCAGCATAGAGGTCCAACACAGGATTTGCACAAGGATATACCAAGAACTCTTAAATCTTCACAAAAGAGAAAAATAACCAATTAAACGTGGACAAAAGACCTGACAGACACTTCATCAAGATGAAATGCAAATGGCCAACAAGCCCAGAGACACAAATTCAAACCACACAGCGGTCTGGCTTCACAGCCACCAGGAGGGCTACAGCTTCAAGGACTGACAGGACCAAGTGTGGGGGAGGGCGCAGAGCAGCCTGGACCCACACCCACAGCGTGGGGACCAGTGCGCAGAAACAGTGAGCGAGCTGAGCCCCACCATGAACGCTTCCCACTCTGCCATCGCTGCTGGCCTGGGGCCGGCCTCCCTCCACGGTGAGGGGCCATTCAGCTCAGAACAAATGATCCTGGGCACCAGGGATGTCATGTCCAGATCCATGCTGGCAGGAAGGACAGGGACGCATGGGTCTCGCCCCAGAAGTGGGAGAGGAAGGAAGAGCAGAGTGGGGGTCCCGGGAGAACAAGCCAAAGGGCAGAAGTCAGACTAAGGAGTGGAAGTTGGCCAAGAGCCCTACTGGTCTCACGGATGCCTGTTTGGAGTCTCGCCTGCACTTGGACTCTGTCACTGGAGGCACAGGATTTAGACAGGAGACAGAACGTGGGGAGACAGGAGCAGACTTCCGAGGCTCTTTCTTCCTACCCCAGAATTTTACGAGGAACTGTGATGACCATGAAGCGGTAAATCAGTCCAGGCTGCACTCAGATTTCAGGTAAGAAGGTGAGTTGAGAAAGGCGCCTACACCCCAACATCAGTGACTGGCACCACCTGCCCAGGGGGAGCGTGAGGTGGCCTGGCGAGGTCCAGCTGCTCTCTGACCAGCGCGTCTGCCCACGGGTGGTAGTTTTGGCTCCTCTGGACTAGGGCTCTGGCTCCTCCCCCACATCCTCGCCTCGCCTGACCCTCACCTTTCAGCAAGGCCTGCAGGATGGCCACGTCCACGTCCTGCTGGCCATCCTTCCCTTCCCGGAACACAGTGAGCAGCTGCCGCCTCCGGACGATGTCTTGAATCTGCAACAGGCATTTTCCGCATGAGGTTCCCCCCACCTCTTCAAAGGGCACCTGCAGAGCCAAGGCCCCGGACGCAGAACCGGAGCCCCGGGCAGGAGTCCCGCCTGCCGTGTGGCCAGGACCACCACCACCCCCACGCCCAGACGGTGATGAAGATGAAGACGCGTGAGGACCAAACACACGGTGTTTCCAAGTGGCCTTTGGGGTAGAATCTCCACCTCACTGATCAGTGGTATCTGTTCAACACCCAGCGACGCTTAACTGAAGACCTCCGCCTGGTCCTTTGCCTGGGCCCTGCCTACCTACCTATCAATCACCAGTCTATCTATCCTCTATTTCCTATTTTGATTGATGCTTTTGAACTGTGGTGTTGGAGAAGACTCTTGAGAGTCCCTTGGACTGCAAGGTGATCAAACCAGTCAATCCTAAAGGAAATCAACCCTGAATGTTCACTGGAAGGACTGATGTTGAAGCTGAAGCGCCAATACTTTGGCCACCTGATGGGAAGAGCCGACTCATTGGAAAAGACCCTGATGCTGGGAAAGATTGAAGGCAGGAAGAAAAGGGGATGACAGAGGATGAGATGGTTGGATGGTATTACTGACTCAATGGACATGAGTTTGAGCAAACTCCAGAGGTGGTGAAGGACAGGGAAGCCTGGAGTGCTGCAGTCCATGGGGTCGCAAAGAGCTGGACACGACTGAACGACAGAATGACAAGACCTGCCACCAGTCACTGCTCCCTTGAACTTTCACCCTGAGGCAGAGGTGGGCCTCGGCTGGTTCCTTGCACCCCAAATCTTCAGACTCCACTCCCAGCTCCCAGGCCGCCCTGCCCAGCCCCTCCCACTTCCCTGCCTTCTCCCACCCGCTTCCCCTCAGCCTGGACACGGCTCTTACCTCTGTACCCTCTATAAAGACTTCTCCCACCTAGAGGGCCCCTCATACCCCCTGCCTCCACCTCTAAGATCCCAACCTTCCCATCCCTCAGGATCCCGCTTTCATATCAACTCCAAAATGCCCAAAATGTCTCTCTTCCCAACCCCATCCCATCATCCAGCCAAAACCTCTCCTGGATTTAACCCTACTCCTGATTCACAGGACTGAGTAGCTACTGCACGTGTGCATTGACCCGGTACTAAGTACTTTCCCAGGTGACCCTGCTCCATCCTCTGAGTCTAAGCCCCAGTCACCCCTGATCTGCAGACAAGAAAGCGGGACTTCTGAGAGAGGGCTAGCACTCCTCCTGGCACCAGCGATGTGGTGCTGGCTGCGGGTCAGCAAGAAGACCCCCAGGGCAGATATCCGCATCCTCCCAGGACTGCACCCATGTACCCACCATGGGGCAGAGCAGCCCCAAGGCCTCTGGAGTGCATCAGTGATCACCGCCCTGGGGGGCCCCTCCCCACCAAACAGGAGCCAGCATCACGGGCAGCCCCCTGGCTGAAGATTGGCATGTATGAAACACCATTGTCAGGCCTTGACTCAGCAATGGATTGATAACACAAGCTCCTTTAAACCTCAGCAGATTAGACCCACTTCTGAGAATCGCCTGAATAATTTACAAGCTACCTGAGGGAAGGCCAAAGGCCTGTCGGCCAATACCCACCAGCTCCATGAAGAGCTGACCTGATGTCCACAGTGAAAACATCCCCCAGAACCTTAAGAGGTCCACTGAGGCCACAAGAAGACAGACGAGAGAGGGTCGCTGTGCTGCCCGTGGAACCTGTCCTGCTTGCCCTGGGCTGCCTGCTACCCTCCCCCCACCCAGCTCCCATCGGGGGCCCCAGCCCTCGGCTTGGTCTTTGGCTGGTGGGCACAGACCGTCCACAAGGCCTGAAATTGGATGTGGTTAGAACCAAGCTGCTGCACAGACTTGCCCTGAAAGGAGCACGTCAGGCACTTAAACTGTGAACCTCCAGGAGATTTAACAACCTGGTTTAGCATCTACGGAGTACATGACAGACACAGACCCCAGCTGCTTCGGACTACTGCTGGGGAAACCGAGGGTCAGAGAGGCCCTGACTGCCTCCATCCCACAAAGAACCCTGCCAGGAAACAGGGGTCAGGGGGCCTCAGGACAGGTGAGCCCAGGCCCCGGGGGCTCAGAGCACGGCTGGACTGCAGGGTTGGTAGGACCACCGGGGCTGGAGGGCGGCGGTGGTGGGCGGGGGCGGGGCTCTCTACCAGCCAAGGGCTTCCTGGATTTCGAGGGCTCTCCTAGCCACTCTCCTTCACACCTTCCCCCTCTATGGAGGCTGGGGCCAGGCCATGCGTCCCTCTGCAGAGCTTAACAGGACCCCCAAAATCTGCACTGGGGATTTGACCAATTCTGAGGCCCATTCCAAATGCCGCAGATGATCCAACTGACTCAAAGGACGTGAAAGAGAAGCTCCTTCTTTTCAGGACTTGGAGAGACGTCCCATGTACACTCCTGCACCACCTCCCCTCCCAGCCCCGCAAGAAGCCTGTCTGTAAGGTTTTCAGAAGAAACCTTGCAAGGTCTTCGCCCGCCTGTACCGGGTGTCATCTCCCACTGTAGCCATGGAAGAGCAAAGCACCGATGCGTTTTACAGCAAAATTACTGAAATGCAGGGCAATCGTGGTCCTGGGCTATAACAGCCATGCTCTCCCCATGGGTCAGGAGAAGGGTCCAAGCCAGACCATTCGGGGTGGGGGCACCCATGAGGCTCACTGCTCAGGAGCTGAGGGGATGGGCAGAAAGCCATGTCCCAGAGACCCCCGCCCACTCCCTCGACCAGAGCAGCCCACTGTCATCCAGTTCATATGGTAACGTTCCAGAAAAATCTTTGGAATCCAGTGGGCTAGCTAGAAAATGTCACACTAGAGAGAGAGGAAGAAAAGAGACAACAAAGACAACAAGCTGATGGCTCAGGTCCCAGCCATCCGGACGGCCAGAGTCTGGTCGACGGTGATGAGCCAGAGCTGACTGCTCGATTCTGGCGCCCCGGGCGGGGTTCGCACAGGGTACTAACAGCAGGGAGCTGTGAAGGTAAACAGAAACCCTCTATGACCTGTGCTCTTTCCCAAGAAGCTGAAATGGTCCCAAAACAAGGAGAGAGGACCGTCAGGCACGCGAAGCAAGGCTGAGTCCTCTTTGAATGATCTGTCCCTGGACGTGTAGCCGCAGGGTCCTGTCCCCAGCTCCCTGTGCTTCCACTCAGCATCTCCTCCCATGGCGGGGGGGGGGTCCCCTCTTTGGGTGGAACTAGCTCCCTCCCAGAATTAGAGTCTCTGAAACCACTGGCAACAGGATTCCCTCTGGAATGCTGGTCCTAGGACGGGCCAGGCCACGGATGCTTCTATCTGGGGGTGCATGTGAAACCACCCCCAGATCACCACATGGTTCCCAGAGCCACTCGGGGGCCCCCATCGGATACATCTACATGTCTCCCCACCTTGACAACCCCAGAAGGTGGACCCTGCTACCCACTACCGTCACTTGCAGCACCCCAGCTGCCTGAATCTGGGCTCCCCACCCCCTTGCCACCTCCAGGGCCTCAGCACCAGGCTCGTGCCCACCCAGTGCACAGGGTCCTCCTTCCAGGATGGCCGTGCCTCACGCCCCGTGTTACCTGCCCACCTGGAGTTCTGCAGGCGGAGGCCCAGCACATCCTCCCTTGCAAGGCAGCCTGCTGCCTCAGCCAACAGCTCCCTGCCTACCCGGCTCACAGCCCCCACCCCTGCAGATGGCTCCCATGCCCAGCCCAGGTTGGCCAGGGCCTCTGAGTCTCAGTTATGCATGTCCTGGTCCCGCTGGCCAGGCTGACAGCGTCTAACCTATGGCTGCAGGTTCACACCTGGTGACTGACGCACCCGTCAGCCTCACCTTTTTGGTCCACTCCACGATCTTACTTTCAGTGAAGGTCTCAAACATCCCCTGGAAGAACATGCTCAGCTTCTGCTGAATCAGGGAGATCGTGATCTCAGAGATGGGCAGGCCGGCTACCTGTGCGATGACGTCAGCCACGCGGCCCGAGCCCTCCACAACCACGCAGGGGGTACCGTTGGTGATAGCGTTGTAGATGGTCTGCAACACAGGGGCTGGTATGAGCCCACCCACACCCACCCCTTCATCACTGGTCGACAGTGATGAACCAGAGCTGACTGCTCGGTTCTGGCCGAGCAGGTTCTCCGAGAGCCCTGCTGTCTGGCTGCTGTGAAGGTTTGTTGTTGTTTAGTCGCTCAGCCGTGGTCGGTTCTTTGTGACCCCATGGTCTGTAGCCCACCAGGCTCCTCTGTCCATGGGATTCTCCAGGCAAGAACACTGGAGTGGGTTGCCATTTCCTTCTCTAGGGGATCTGACCCGGGGATCGGACCTGCGTCTCCTGCATTGGCAGGGGGATTCTTTACCACTGACCACCAGGAAAGCTCTGCTGGGAAGTTTACTGAAGACGTTTACTTGACGTGTTCCTCGGCACTGATCCTGATATACATGGGGTACACACCCGACATGCCACCTCTCTCAGGCCTGTCACTTGACTCCACTGTCATGAAACATTGGGACATTTCCACCCCCTTATCGTGTGGACATGAGAGCCATCCCCAGAAAGAAGGGGGCACTGCCTGGGCCAGAGTTCCACACCCTCCTTGAGACCCAGGGTGAGACAAGGACATGGAGGGAGACCCCCAGAGATCAGGGTGAGAGCACCGTGAGGAATGGGCAACACCACAGCAGGAAGGATGACCTGCTCTGGGCACTGCTGCGGGAGCGTCTCGGAGGGAGTTGGGAGGATCAGACACATTCTGCCCCCCGAGGCACCCCAGGACCTATGCTGACCCCCTGAGGTTACTAAACATAAACAGAACGTCATGCTCTGCCCCAATTCAAGACGTGAGCAGGGCCAGGCTCCCTCCAGTGGCTAGAAGCTGAACTGCCTGCCTCCTCCAGCGCTGGCGGAGGCCACTTGCTCGGCTTGTGCCCGCATCGCTGCAGCCTCTGCTCTTGGTCACATGACCTCCTCCTCGTCTAGGGACACTTGTCATGGCATTTAGGGCCCACCTGGATGGCCCGTGTTAAGATCTTTAGCTTCATCACGTGACCAAAGGCCGTGCTTCCAGATGACAGAACATTCCCAGCCTCCAGGGTTTAGGACCTGACATCTTGGGGGGGAGTATCACTTACCCCGCCTGCTAGAGCACCCATTCCTGGCGTGAAAGATGCAGAGCTGTCTGTCTGTCCCGCCCACCTCTCTCCATCCCCAGGGCGGCTTCCCTGCCGAGTACATCGTGGATGAGGGAGGCCAAGGGCACCTGACCTGCCTGGACAGCAACCACTCCCACTTCATCCTTGTGGACGACGGGACCCACAGCCACCGTCACGTGGCCAAGAGCAGAGACTGGAGTGATGTGGGCACAAGCCAAGAAAGTGGCATCCACCAGAGCTGGAGGAGGCGGGGAGTTCAGCTTCTCCAGGGCAATCCTGCAACTGCAATCATCCTACAATCCTACGGCAGAGGGCAGTTTGGCCCGAGTTCCATGAGGCAGGCACATTCCCTGCTGGACAGTGGTCCAGCATGAAGCTCCGTGGCCGTGTGTCAGAACCTGCTTTACATTCAGCTGCTAAATGTAAAGGGGCTGGGGGCGGGGGTTGCTGAGGGCTGTACTTTGAGGACCCCTCCTGGGAGTCTGAGTGCAGAGCTACAGAAGCCCCCCACAGGCTGTCCTGGGGCCCTACAGGTGCGGGCTGCAGTCCCTCTGGAACCCCTCTCTGTGCTGGTCAAGCCCCAGGGCTGACCCTCCCATGGCAGGGCCTCTCAGAAGGCTCCGACCCACCCACCCAGAGAGACTGCGCATGGTGAACGCACCTCCCTCCATCAGTGGACAGGCTCTCTGCCCCCTCTTGCTGACAGCCTCCCTGGGAGGCAGGTCACAGCACTCTGGGCAGTTACTCACCCAACACAGAACTTGACCCAAAAGGCCCATCCATCCCCAGTAGGACTCACATTCAGTGTGCCGGGGCCCCCTTCCAGCACCACGCAGACAATCGGGATCTTGATAGCCACGCCTAGGACGAAGCAGGGAGCACAGTTGAGGACCGTGGGCTCCGAGCATCCCCTGGGGCCCTCCCCACTCCGGCCAGCCACAGCCTAACAACACTCTGGGAACCCCAAAACGCAGCGGAACTTGAAAACCTCAGCTCAAAGGTGTCCAACCAACCAGCAAAACGTGCAGAACCCTGTGTTTTTGACCTCCCAGCTCCCTAGGGTCCATCCCACCCCAGCCACAGAGGAAATGAGGTCAAAGCCTGAGCTTTGACTCCTTCACGCTCTGGTTTCCGAACCGAGATGTGTGTGTAGCGAAGGGACCACAGGGTGCTCTGTGTCCTGAGTGCCTGCCTGGCCTTTCCTTCTGTGAAAGGGGCATGAGAAGATGACCCCTGACCAAGTATACAGATGTCCAGGTGTGTTCTGACGGCTGCCCCAGCACCCCACCCACCAAATGTCCTGGCTACGGCCAGTTGAGCCCCAGACCCCTGGACCAGCCCGCTCCCGTCTCCTCCAAGCGCCCTGGAAAGCGGGCCCCGCTCACCTCCCCTCTCCTTGGTCTGCTGCGATATGAACTTCTCCAGCTTTGTCCTCAGGGGAATCTCGACCCCATAGCGGCCATGGGTCCCATCGTCCACAAGGATGAAGTGGGAATGGTTGCTGTCCAGGCAGGTCAGGTGCCCTTGGCCTCCCTCATCCATGATATACTCAGCAGGGAAGCCGCCCTGGGGATGGAGAGAGGTGGGCGGGACAGACAGACAGCTCTGCATCTTTCACGCCAGGAATGGGTGCTCTAGCAGGCGGGGTAAGTGATACTCCCCGCCAAGAAGTCAGGTCCTAAACCCTGGAGGCTGGGAATGTTCTGTCATCTGGAAGCACGGTTGTTGGTCACGTGATGAAGCTAAGGATCTTAGCACGGGCCATCCAGGTGGGTCCAAAATGCCATGACAAGTGTCCCTAGACGAGGAGGCGGTCACGTGACCAAGAGCAGAGGCTGCAGCGATGCGGGCACAAGCCAAGCAAGTGGCCTCCGCCAGCGCTGGAGGAGGCAGGCAGTTCAGCTTCTAGCCACTGGAGGGAGCCTGGCCTGCCCACGTCCCAGTTCTGGCCAAGTGGTACTGGTGGCAGTCTTCTGGTGTTCAGAAATGCGAGAGAGTACACTTCAGTTGCTTTAAGCCATCAGTTCTGTGGTCACTTGGGACACGGGTCCAGGAGAGGTGGCTATGGGCCTGTGCACACGGCCCCTGGATGCCACAGAGGAGGGCAGGTGGTGCCGCCGGAAGTCCTCTGAACTCAAGATGGGGAGAAAAGTGAAGCGTGATGTTGGAAGTCAGTCAGTATCTCTGGGCCTGAAATTTCCACTCTGTGTAACGACATTCAAGACAGAGCCCATCCGGTCCACTAAGCACATCTGTGACGTGGACATGGAAGGACAGCAGCCGAGGGGCCGGCTGCCTGGTGACTAGCGTCCGTGACTGACATGAGGAGTCACTTTGCAGAGGACGCCTCCCCAGGAAGTGGACGCACATCTCCCCCCCGGGAAGGCCAGAGCTCGTTCATCGGTCACACCTCGTGGGACGGTCATCATCACACCTCCTCGGTGTGTCAAGGAGAATTTTATTTGGGGGCCAGTGTTTCCCTCCAAACTTCCGTGTGCTCATTAAGCCAAATCTGCTGTGTCCTCAAAAAATCTTACTGGATGAATCACTTCTCTTTTCCAGTTCACATCCCCACGTTTAAGCAATTGTTTCTCAGGCCTGCACCCAGGTGAATGGACGCAGGAAGGCTCTGTCTTCAAGCTCAGAAGAGAAGCTCACGGGAGGGGAATCAGGGAGCCATTGAGCCCCAGGCTAAAAAGCCAGGCTCTGGGATCTGAAAACCCAGATGCTGGTAGGCTGTATGCTCCCAGCCAAGCTACACCTATGCAAAGTCCATTTCTCATCAGACTGGTGTTAGGAGGGCCCCCAGACCAGTGGCAGCTCTGGCAACTCTTATGTGGACCCATCCTATGATCTCGACGGAGGAAACCAGAGTCCAGGCAAGGTGCTTACTCTCCGGGGGTCACCAGGGTCTGGGGGGTTGGGGGTATTTGAGCCTGGGTCTCCCACGTCCCTATCCAGCCACTTCCCGTGACACTGCACTTACCCTGGTGTCCAAGCGGAGGCCTGTTCCCTGAGCACTGGCTCAGATCCTACCCCACCCCCTCCCTGCTGTGCTCCGACCCGCCCAGAAGCAGCCTCCAGCTCACCATGGGGTGGATCAGACTCTCCCGGTTGTGCAGGGCGCCCCACGTGGCGATCCCGATGGTGACCACTTCCCTTTCGCAGAAGCTGCCACTCAGGCTGAAGTCCCGCACTGCCTCGCCCACCTGCTTCATCACGCCAGTGTGGGACCCCCCGGTGATGACCCAGGCCCCTGGGGAGGAGCAGAGGGACACCTGGTGCCGTGCAGACTCTCTGCTCCAAGGCTTTCAAACTCACTGTCAGGTGTGAGCCCCACCACGATCAGGTCTTCCTGTGGCAGCCAGGACCCGTGATGTCCCACAATGCTCAGTTAGGTGGGGGCAGGAAGGCGACCCCGTCTCTGACTGTAGGCCCTGCCCTCTCCCCCACCTCCCTGTTGCCTCCCTCTGTCCTGCTCTCAGGAACACGGAATCTCAGAACTTTCTCTAAATGTTTCTGTTTGGAAGCATCATCAGTGGGGAGCCAACCAGAGCTGTGTCTACACTGTGAGCAAGCCAGGTACAGCGGTAGGAAGTGGGTGAGTCTGATCAGACACTCCCCACCTGGCCCGGGCCTGGGCCCAACTCGGTGACCCACAAGGGCTGGCCAGTCCAAGGCCCTGACTCTGCCTTCCAGGGGTCCTCTAGCCTGCCCAGCACTCCCAGGCCTGAGCACCACCCATGGTCTGGGCCTCGGTCCCTCTGTCCCTGCTGTACCTGAGGTCTGGGCCACCTTGAGGAGTCCTCTTCGGAAAACGCTCTTCAGCCTGGGCTTCATGTTGAAGTCCTTGGCCCCGCCGGTCACGGAGATGAGCAGGTTGGGCGCATCCAGACCCCACTGCTGGGTCATCAGCTGGTAAATCAGGCTGGAGGGAGTGTCCTGGGAGAGGCGGACGTACTGCAGGGAGGTCAGAAGACCCCGGGGGTCAATGGGTGGCCAACTTAAGCCCCAGAGCCTGGCCACCCTGCCCCAGCCATGCCTGACAGCCCCAGGCAGGCAGGTGGACGGATGCTCACACTGGGTCCAGACGAAGCAAGAGTGGCTGCCCCCAAGCAGGTCACCAATTGAGAGAAAGGGGAGGCAAGGGCTGAGAAGAGAGGCCGCCGAGGGGGAGGAAGCGGAGCAGCCCCGGGGTCTCTCTGTTGAGGGTGCCCCAGCCTGAGCCCCACAGCCTGACTCCGGTCTCCCCATAAGGCAACGTGGTGATGCATCAGCGGCAGCTCATGGAGGGGCGGGGCTTGGAGGTGGTGCCGAGGAAGGCGGCTCCGGGGCCAAGCTCACCTTGTGCAACATGCTTTGTTTGTTTAGCCTCTTTGGCCAAGTGGGCAGCGACTCTGAGAAATCGAGGAGGAGGGTCACACCCAGCCAATAAGAGGCTGGGGTCCCAGAACTGCAGCACAGAAACAAGTGACCCCGCCAGACCCCTCAGGGCAGAGCTACCCACGAGCAGTCATGGAACCCTCCAGAAGGTGGGTTAAAGCCACGGGGCTGGGACTCTGATTCAGCAGGGTGGGGGTGGGGCCCTAGTCTGCTTGGCAACGCTGCTGGCCCAGTGACCACCCTGAGATTCACAGCACCAGAGGGAGACGCCGGCCAGGCCTTGCCCCCCGCTGTTCCCATCTGCACCCCCATGCCCCCAGGCAGGCCCGGGGCCCTGACCCATCCTGCTCCACCACCTGCAGGGCTCTCACCTCTACTACTGGCTCTCCCTGCCAGCCCCAAGGCCTTCCCACTGCCCATCACCCCCGCCGGCGTGCCGTGTGCTCCCCTGCTCCCTCCTGGCAGTGACAAAAGCCATTCAGGCCACCCCCTGAACTTGCCACTGTGCCCCGCCCACACCTCTCCTGGAGCCTTGGCAACAAATCCCCTGAGGGCACCATGTAGCTCTATTTGCCATGCAGAGCTCTCCACCCGACCCACAGCACTGGGCAGGTAGGTTCTGCAGCCTCTCACTCCCTCCCTAAGGAGGTCCGGCCACCGCAGTCACCTAGGGTGGGCTCTGGTCCATAGTAAGAACAATGGGGTCATGGAAACCAACCTTTCCTGCTTTCTGGCCCAAGCCCGTGAAGACGATGTCACCGAAGGCGTCTGTTGGCATCTCTCTGACATGCTTTTTCGGGTCCCACTCCTGGCCCTGGAAGGTGTGGGGCCACGTGGCCTCTTCCAGGTGCTTCTCAAGTGGGTAGCCACATTCACACACCACCTTCCTGCAAAGGCCGCGGGGTCACCAGGGGCAACTGATGCCTGCACCTCTCCTCGGCAGGGATAAAGGAGGCCCAGCAGAGTCACGACTGGTACCCCAGCCACGGAGTCAGTGGAGACACATAATCGTCAAACTTCTAAAATCTAATGACAACAATCTTGAAAGTCAGAAATGATACTTTACCTGTTGGAGGAAAATAATTTCACAACTGATTTTGAGTCAGAAGCCAGAAATCAGTGCCAAGGAAAAATCCACACAACATTTTTCTAAAGATGAAAACTACCAACCCAGAATTCTGCATCCAGCAAAAATATCATTCCACATGAAAGGGACATCAAGACACTCTCAGATGAAAGAAAACCAGGGAACTGGTCAACAAACAAACTTCCCCAAAGAAGATGGAGGAAGTTCTCTAAACAAAGGAAATGATAAAAGGAGGAATTCTGGAATATTAGCATGTTGTCAAGCAGGGGATTTCACCAACCAAACTTCCCCAAAGAGGATGGCTAGAGGAAGTTCTCTCAACAGAAAGAAAATGATAAAAGAAGGAATTCCGGAATATTAGCATGTTGTCAAGCAGGGGATTTTTCAGACACTAACGCCTAGGCCGGCTATCTGTTCTGCAAGTGAATATTGAAACATCTTTAGTCAACAGTGTTCAGGTGAGGAAAGACGTGTCCAGATGTGCTGCTCTGTCTCTGGTCAATAACTTGTTGAAAACAAAGAAAGAAGAATGGAAAAAGTAAAACTACGGGTGCGTGGGTAAGCGCATTTTCCTCCTCTTGAATTTTCTGAGTATGTTTGACGGTTGAAGCAAAATTGCACCATGACCTAATATGTATGTGGAGGAAATTTTGTAAACAGTTATAATATAAATGGGGAAGGGCAAAGTGTTGTAAAAGGTGGGAATGTTTCTACATTTCCCACAAACTGGTGAATGTCAACACTGGGAGACTAGGATGAGTTCCCAATCCACACAGATATCAGTAATATGTAATAAGTTAAATATATTTAATGTAGTACCTGGAATAACCACTAAAAAGCTATACAAGAAATACAGGCAAAAATAGCATAGATAAACCAAATGGAACTCTAAGAAAAGTTCAAGTAACCCACAGAAAGGCAGGAAAAGAAAAATAGAGAAATATAAACAAACAAAAAAATACAATGGCAAACTTAAGTCCTCATATACCAATCAAAGTGAAAGTGCTGGTCACTCAGTTGTGTCCAACTCTTTGCACCCTCATGGACTATAACCCACCAGGCTCCTCTGTCCGTTCTCCAGGCAACAATACTGGAGTGGGTTGTCATTTCCTCCTCCAGGGCACCTTCCTGACCCAGAGATCAAACCCATGTCTCCTGTGTCTCCTGCATTGCAGGGAGATTCTTCACTGAGCCACCAGGGAAGCCCCAGAGATTGGCAAAGTGGTTAAAAAAATAATAAGAAAAACCTCACTACAAATACTGTGATCGAGGCTAGTTGGCTCTTCTGCAGCAAACAGGAGCCTAGGACCAACACACACAACTCGAACGGATCACAAAGGCGTTCCACTGGGAGACAAAAGCCAGCCTTGACACATCACCTCGTGAAGGATTCCTTTTATATGACTTTCAGGGCCTGAAACAGTTGCAGGAAGGAAGAGCAGATGAGTGATCGCCAGGGGTTATGGATGGTGGGGTAGAAGAAGCGACCACTGGTGGGACCGTTGGGTCCATCTGCAGTATCTCTACAATTTCTTATAAATCTATAGCTATTTCCAAATAAAAAGGTCAAAAAAGCACACGGTATAGGCTCAAAGCAAAAACGTCTAGATCTGGGACTAGAGGGATGCACGTGGCCCCCCAAAGAGAACACCCCGTCATCTCTTTTCAACTGCCACCTTCTCCCTTGCCTCCTTTGTCTTGGTGGGTTGAAATTATGCTGGCCTTTAATGCCGTTCTTGGGAGGAGAGAGAGGAGGCAGCAACTATGTTCTTCACAGCTTGTTAAATTGGAAATCTACACATTTTTTTAGAGTCCTACTTTAGCTAGTAACAGGTGACCTAGAAGGCAAGATACAGACGAGACCAAATCAAAAATCTGACACCAGGTGAGACCTGAGCCCAGCGACACCAGGGGGAAACACGCTGGGACCTAGAGAGAGAAAATGGGTCTCCCCGCAGCTCACGCAATGTGGCCTCAGGGGCTCCGACTCTCAACTTCTCAATCATTAAATGGGAGAAAAAAATACATTCTCTGACCCCTCACCTGCAGAATTTGTGAGGGCCAAATAAGGTTCTAGATGAAAGGTAACTTATAAAATTTGTGCAGGTTAACTAACCGTGCAGAGGACCGAGGCTGGATCAAGAGGCCAAGGCCCACCCTGTGCTCTGTCTCCCGGGCTCCTGGGCTCAGTACCCCTGTCCCACTGCTCAGGCCGGGGCCTCCTCAGGCCGGGGAGCACTGGCCCAGCCATTAGGAACTCCAAGCCCACCTTCTCCTATGACTGCTTGTGTGGAGGCATGCTAAATTGCTTCGGTTGTGTCCAGTTGTTTACAGCCTTACAGACCATAGCCCGCCAGTTTCCTCTGCCCATGGAATTCTCCAGGCAAGAGTACTGGAGTGGGTTGCCATACCCTCCTCCAGGGAACCTTCCTGATGCAGGGATCGAAATTGCATCTCTTGCGTCTCCTGCATTGGCAAATTGGTTGTTTACCACTACCGCCATCTGGGAAGCTTTCAGGACCCCTTAGGCGACTCACATCACTTCTAGACCTGTAGCACTCCCCTGAGCACCACCCGCCAGCACCTCCATTCAGGCAGGAGGAAGCTGGGTTCAAGGTGGGGAAGGGGGCCGCCAGGACAAGGACTCCACCTTGAGTCCTTGCCCAAGGCCACCCCAAGCTTTCTCATCAATTGTAACAGCCTAGAATAGACCACACCTTCCCCTCCTCTCTTTCAACCATCCCCCAATGAGATTAGGTCTTCAGTCAACAGAGTGTTCCCAAGCCTGACACAGAGCAGGAAGCTACAGATTGTTGACCCAGAAGCTGAATAATCAGAGGCCTTGCATAGCACTCTTGGCCCACGTGGGTGAGTGGGGCTCCGCCCCCTTTCCCCTCCCCTCACCAGCACCTCGGGACATACGAGGAAGAAGCTGCCATGGGGAGTTACTCTCAAGTAACAGCCCGCCCCGCCTCCCCCACCCCTACCCGGCCCTCATGGCTGTTCCTCGCATGGGTCCTGGTACCAAGCAAGGTGTTTCAGAAGTTTCAGAGCCAAACATATCCTGAGCGCCATCCCTTCAAAGAGGGACAGAAACACTGAACAAGGAAGGAGCCCCATTTCTGTCTCAGATACAAACTGTACCCCAACCCTCACTGACCCCTGTGGATGTTTCTCTGCTATTTGTTCAGAATTCAGAGGACAGGAGGGGCCGAGGTTGGACAGATGGCACCCCTTGAACCTCTACCGACCAGACCCGGGCACCACAATAACCTTCTTCAAAGGGTTTTGGAGCCAATGACTCCTGCAAGGAAACCTGGGGCTACTGTTGTGAGCCTACTTTAAAAACTAAAATCAGAGACCTCAGTGCAAAGCCCTCTGCACATGGTCAGAGCATTCGGCCTAAACTTGCACTCTGATCACTACTGAATACATCCTTGAGGCTGTCAGCTGGATCATGATGGCAAACTCCTCTGATGCAGGGGTCCCCCATGGCCTCCGAGGAGGAAGGAGGGCTGTCGTCGGAAGAGGAGCCAAGCTGGAGGGTGAACCCCCAAATGGGGCACTTTTTGTATCAACATCCCGGGCACATCCCAGGAAGAACAGCATCATCGCCGGTGATCATGCACCTCTGGCTCCAGATTATCATCCTCTTCCATCACCCAGACACGGCATGCCCCTCCCCTCTGTATTGTTGACAGTCTGAGCTGGTTGCTGGCTATCTGTCCAGTGGGGAAGTAATAAAGTGACTCAGCCACGGTCAGAGCTCAGAACTCATCCGAGAAAACCATAAAGCCACATAATAGCAGCGTAGCAGCAAAGACAAATAGAGAGTGTGGTGGAGGGAGGGGTTACATCCTGGGTGTGGTCAAGGAGGGCTCCATGGTGGAGGCGGCATCACCAGGTGACAAAGGAGTGGAAGTGAGGCCTGTTTCCTGCAGAGTGAGGACTAGGGTGTATCTGGAGGGGAATGCTCCAAGCACCCCAGGCTGGAATATACACTGGAACTGTCCCCTGCTGAGGCTCGGTCAGCCCTGCCCTGGTCAGCTACTCCATGTGGGAACAGGGAAAGAAATGTGTTAGTCAGTCAGTCATGTCTGACTCTGTGACCCCATGGACTATAACCCATCAGGCTCCTCTGTCCATGGAATTTTCCAGGCCAGCATACTGGAGTGGGTTGCCACTCCCTTCTCCAGGGGATCTTCCCAACCCAGGGATCAAACCCGGGTCTCCTGCAATGCAGGCAGATTCTGTTCTGTCTGAACCACCAGTGGGAACAGAACAAGCCACTCACCCAGCGTCAGACAGTTTGGAGCTTTCCACAAAGTATATGCATTCTTTCTTCTTGATGTTGTCAGGAATCCATGAACTCAGGTTTCCTTGCTGAGGGTAAAAAGGTCACTGAGAGATTCTCAGGCAGTTAGATCAGTGCCATTCCAAAAACCACACCCCACACCTCATTCAGGCCCACCCATGCAACCTGACACCCTTCAGGGTCTTCCTTCAGAGACGGGACACCAAGCCCTCCCCCACCACCTGCCAGAGACCCTCAGATGCAGACCCCAGAGGGAGGAGGGAACCTGGGGAGCTGCTCCTCCCGGGCCCCTGGGGTTCCACAGCCCTTGACAGTCTGTAGGGCAGCACTGCCTTTCTCAGGAACAGCAGTGTGATGCAAAGGTGACCACATCCACGGGACTAGGATGAGACGTGAGAGACCATCTTCACACCCAACCAGTGGTGTGTGACATTCAAATGTCCCCAACACAAGCCTGCCTGGGGCTTTCCGTGCAGCCAACCCAGGCCTCAGCTGGTGCCCGGGCCTTCCTTGTTGGGTAAAGGATGCAAAGGCAATGAGGCGGATGGGTGTAGGGGCTTACCCAGCACTTTCCCAATTGGAACCAGGACAGAAACCAGCCCAGGGGCATGGACCCAGGCCCCAGTGCTCTCTCTCAGTCCCTCCTGCTGGGTTGTGGTCCCCAGCAAAACTAGGTGGTCACTGTGCCCCCAGGGCCCTGGCGGACCCAGTGACCCCAGACCTACCTTTTCACAGCTGCTGAAGAGGCACTGCGGTCTCCTGCTCCTGCAGAGGCTGGTGCTGCTCTGCCGGAGGTTGGGGACCATGGCCAGGTTGGCCACCCTCCTGGGCTGCACCCCAAAGCCATCTTCCTCCCTGGAGCTGGCCTGATCCTTACGCCTCTTTGCCAGTGACTCCATCCCGATGCTTGACTCAGGCTCCGCAGAACGGGCTTGGTCCTGCTACCTCAAAATAAGCTTCTCTCTGGCTTTCGAAGCCAGGGGGCCTGGAAGTGAGGTAGGAGGTGGGTCGGCCCCAAGGTGAGCAATTAGACATTTTGAGGAAATTCTCCTTCTAACATCTCAAGGAGAAGTTACCTTGGCAGGAGCAGAGAGGAGCTAAGCTCTGATGGAATGAAAACAAGACAACCACAGTTTTCGTCCTGAGGTCGAGGAGACTCCCCTCAACCCCTTTGTACAAGCACAGAAACGTTTGGTGGGGGTCCAAAAGGAAGGAGCTCTAGCCCATAATATGTCCTGTCAACCTCTCAGAGACTCTCGTGCTGGAATCGGTCTTGGCTAGAAGATGCACCCGCACATAGGGGAGGGCCCTGAGTCAGCCCAGATATGGGCAGAAAGTAGGATAATCGGCCAGAGGAAAACAAAGACCCAGAAAACGGGCCCATATAAGTGATCTAAGCTGCTCCCGCTGCACACAATTCTGTGAACCTGACCATGTGTCTATTTCCAAGTATCCTGTTCTTAATACACACTTGTCCCACTGCTTTTCATCTCTTTGCTGATTTCTTTCTTCAAAATAGTCGAGAACCGAACCACTAGTTACTGACTCTAGCCACTGGTCCCTGGTGGTCTAGTGGTTAGGATTCAGTGCCCTCATCGTCACAGCCCAGGCTCCATTCCCGGTCAGGGAATGAGATCCCACTTGAAGCTGTCACACCCCAAGACCACCCAAGGTGAGAAGGTGGGGGGGATGAGTCACGTGTTTCCTCCTGTGGGGCCCCCCTGCCTTCTGGTTTGCACATTTTTCTGACCGCCCGAGCTCTGGCCTCATCAGGTGTGGGCAGCCTCGAGGCACGTGTACAGCCACGGGGCCCAGGCGCCCATTCATCCTCCTGGGTCACCGAGGGCCAGAGAAAGAGCACCATGCCCACCCCCACTGCTCCTGTATGACCGGTGGTGCCCAGGAGCCCAAGACCAGGGGAGAAACTTCCCGGTCCTCATGCGCAGTGCTTGTGATGGGGTCCCAGCCTCTTGCTTCCAGACATGGGTTACTTCTTCTGTTTTTCCAGAAAGAGAAAAGCCCCCACTGCCCACAGAGCTCGTTTTGGGAGTGGCAGAGCCTTGCACTCTGTGACGCGACCCCTCCAAGTAGAACAGATCCTGTTTTCTGAAACCCTTGCCCTGACCCAGTCTCCATCACTGGGGCCTCAGTAAGCAGTATGACTACTTCCCTCAGGTTACGAATGTGAAAATAAATACGTACAGACCCCTGGAGACACGATGCCCACAGTGACATCTCATGACATCACCCATATCACCCAAGGTGTCATCCAGGGAGGCCCCCACTGCCACCGGCTGCTCCAAGGGTGTGAACAGGGGCAGAGGATGGGTCATGAGGTCTCCCTCCCTCTCCCACCCTGAAGCCCTTTCTGGCCACATCACCCTCCCCCATACAAGACAGTCACTGACGGTCACTGATAGTCCTTTCTCTGCCTGTTGTGGTGTCCAGCATAGGTGGCCCCAAAATGTGCCTCAGAGACATACTGATTATTTTGAATTTAAGAAGAACTGACTCATTGGAAAAGACCCTTAGGCTGGGAAAGATTGAAGACAGGAGGAGAAGGGGACAACAGAGGATGAGATGGTTGGGTGACATCACTGACTCAATGGACATGAGTTTGAGCAAGTTCTAGGAGTTGGTGATGGACAGGGAAGCCTGGCATATTGCAGTTCATGGGGTCGCGAAGAGTTAGACACGACTGAGCAACTGAACTGAATGAATTTTAAGGATGAGATGTTAGATAGCATCACTGACTCAATGGACATGAACTTAAGCAAACTCCAGGAGATGGTGAAAGACAGGGAAGCCTGGCGTGCTGCAGTCTATGGGGTCACAAAGTTGGATACTACTTAGCAACTGAATAACGACAAAAATTCCTTAAGAGACAACCAACGAAAGAGGGCCACTCTTACCCTCCCTTCTGTCTCCTTGGGAGCAGGGCATAAACCTCTCCTGTGAGAGGTGCATCCCTGCACCCAGAGACAGAAGGACCCTATCACCAGGGATGCAGACTCGGGGCCAAGAAGCCTGTGTAAACCAGCCTTGTGACATCTTTCATTGACTAAAGCCCAAACTCTTTAGATCCTCCACTCACTGGGTACCCCAAACTCAAGTTTCACTGCCCTGTCAATTCTTCACTGGTGTATTGTTTCTTTTTCTAAATAGTATAAAAGCTGCCTGCTTTGCCCACTTCTTAGGTCCCATTCCTGTGGGACCTCCAGGCGCATGAAATTAAATTAGTTTCTTTTTCTTCTGCTAATCAGTCTTGTGTCAGTTTTACTATTATTAGATCAGCCATAAGAACCCAAGACAGGCAGCGGACGAAGTTTCCCCTCCCAACACTTTTCATTTAGCTTCGACACGTGGTCACTGTGCTCCGGTGGAGGGCAGCTGGGATCTGCCAGGGAGCGAGGTACCTGCCATCACCTGGCCCCCCTGGCCCACCCTCTTCTGGGCCATTCAGTTCAGTGCTGGGCGCTTGGGGCACTTGGGGTCAGGGCTCAGGCCACCTCTCACCTCTTTGCCCTCACTTCTCCCGCTGGGCAGCTCCTGCCCCCTTGCTTCCGGGCCAGGGTCACTCGCAGACGTGCCCATACCTGCGGAGAGGAAGGGAGCCAAACCTCCCTCCCGTGGAGGCACCGCGACAACACGGGACATTGTTTCCAGGAGCGGGGCTGATGCTACAGACACCTACAGACACCCAGGCAGCTTTGGCACTGAGCAACGTGCAGAGTGGCAGAGTTCAGAGGAGTGCTAGAAAAAGCCTCCATCACCACGGACAGACAGAACGAGTGCGGTGACAGCTCGGGACAGGGGAGCTGTAGGGAGTGCCCCAGCCTCCTTCGAGAAACCTACGTGGTCACCCACAGATGTTAGTAGAGAGAGGGATGGGGAAGGCCATTCTGATGAGTCTTAGATGGAAACAGGAACCATGTTATTGCAAACTGAAGGAAAGGCAATCGTGTTATAAAGAGGTAAAGAGCTTGGTGAGCTGCTTCTTTCCTGGTGTTTTGTGGAAAACAGAACTTGTGAGTGATGAAATTTGACCGAGGAAACACGTAGGCAAAGTGTTGAAAGTGCAGCAAAGCTTCTCTTGAGTACTTAGAGCAAAATGCCAGAAGAGAGAAATGACCTAAAGACGGACTTCTGATCACAAAGGACTCAGAGCTTAGAGAGTTGGGAGATGCTCAGTCTATTGGCACGGAAAGGGTTGAGAAACTTATTCAGGGAAGAACATAGAGGGTATGGCTGGACTTGCTCGGGACGGAGGTGGGCTGGCTATTTTCATCCAACAGGAAGACTAGACAGCATCTCAACAGAATCAACAGAGGCCGGGACGTGCCTCCGTGGCAAGGGAGGATGGGCCCCAAGGCGTCTCACGGCCCAGGGGCAGCGCTCCCAGCACAGGCCCAGAGGGAAAGGGCACACAGGGCAGAATGCTCTCCTGGGGGCCCAGCTGCCCTGTGCCCCTCCCATCTTGGCCTCCTCAGCAGCCCCAGGAGTGGCCTGGTGTGGCCCAGGGTGACCCTGTATGATGGCGTGCACTCCTCTGACCAGGGATGTGCACACCCCCAGGGCTGGGGGCGGGAGATTACACATGGTTACTTCCACTCAGAGTTGAAGGATGGAGGTGCCCAAAGCCTGTGGCAGAGGGCAATGTGTGGGGGCAGGGCGGCCCCAGACCAGAAGAGCCCCTGGCCTGCGATTCCAGCCCGGGAGGGTGCAGTGGGCTCTGCACAGCAAAGCCTCGGGCAGGACCATCCCCCAGAGAGCCTTAAGGCTTTGGGCTCACTTAGGACCTGTCACCCTGCCTTCTTTCCCACTTCCCCTTTCAGAATGGGACTATTCACCCTCTGCCTGGCCTTCCACTCTGTTCTGGAAGCACACAGCTTATTGCAACCAAGCAGGACCCTATAAGGGGGCCTTCCCAGGGCAGGTGTGTTGCCTACATCCTCTGTTGTACATTTCCTGAGTGGTTTTACACACATGAAAGCCCCACCTCCACCAAATGGAAGATGTTAATTACTTGATGATCATAAGCATGTAGCCCCCAGACCTACTGGCGCCTGAGGACTGATGATGTTAGCCCCTGAGACCCTGCCCTGTTGCCATCAACCAGTGAGAGATCAGAGAGCCACGCACGGGCTGATCACATACCCTGTGATCACTGCCCCCCAGCCTCAATGGCCTGGGTTTTAAAAATGCTTTGCTGAAGCCTTCAGGGGTTCCAGATTTGGGGGGCACAAACTGCCTGTCTGTCCTTGTTCAGCCCTGCGGTAAACCTTTCTCTGCTCCAGTGCCGACCTTTCGGTTCCTTTGGCCTCTCTGTGTGTCCATCGAGCACATGAACTGGAGCTCAGTGCCACTGACTGCCTGGTTCCCCAGGCTCACGGCTGGAGAGGACTATGCCGCGGGGCGAATCCACCTCAGGTCTCCCCACATCTGATACAGGGGAGACTCTGGAGTGGATGCTGGAGCGAGTTAAGATTTGGGGGCTGTTGGGATGGAGTGAGTGTATTTTGCATGTGGGAAGGACATAATTTTGGGGGGCCAGGATGGGATGGTCTGTGTTCCCCTAAAATTCCTATGGGGCCATTTAGGAGGTGGTTGGGTCAGGAGGGTGGAGCCTACATGAATGGGATCAATGCCCTTGTAAAAGAGACCCCGAGAGACCCCGGCCCCTTCCTCCATGTGAGAACACAGGAGTTTGCTCCCAAAGTGGGCCCTCACTGACCATGCAGTCTTGGACATCCAGTCTCCAGAACCACCAACCACAGTCTTGGATGGCCAGCCTCCAGAACTGTGAGAAATAAATGTCTGCTGCTTATGAGCCACCGAACGTGGTCTTCGTATAGCAGCCAGGATGCACTGAGACACGCAGTGAGCGGCACTGGCCCTGCGGTCCTCAGGAGCCGCCTGGCACACCACTTGTGGCGAAGGGGGCTTACGCTCGAGTGGCCTTTACAGGGCCACCTGCTGTCCTAGTCGGCAGCTTGCCAGGGCTCACAATCAGCTTCTCAGGGGAGCAGACCAGCAGGAAATGTTCCAGGTGCCAGAAGAGGAAAAGAAGGCTCTGAGAATCTCACAACTGGGCAGCTAATCTGTAAGGGAACCGGGACTCTCCAGGGCTCAGTCCTGCAGCCAGGGTCCCCAGCCTCCAGGACCTACTGCCTGATGACCGGCGGTGGAGCTGATGTAATAATAATAGAGACAGAGGGCACAATAAATGTAATGCACTTGAATCATTCCAAAAACATTCCCCCATCCCAGTCCGTGGGGAAATTATCTTCCACAAAATCGGTCCCTGGTACCAAAAGGTCGGGGACCACTGTTCTACGGGACAAGTGACAGAAGGGGCAATAAAGTACTTGGACTCAAGAAACTCAAACGCGTTTGCCCAGATTCACAGTTTTTGGATTCACAGATGCCCATCTCAGCACACACACTAGAGGCTTGTGCACATCTTCTCAATCCCAGCTGCCAACAGGTCCCTAGGAAATGTGTCAAAAACCATTCCTCACACCCACCACTCATCAGATTTTGAAGGGCAAAGCCATGTTTAACCATTCCCATGCCCAGTGCAGGGGGAGTCTGGCCTGACCTCTCCTTCCTCCCCTCTACCAACACCACCCACACCACACCCAGACCTCTGCTCAACAGTCTAGGCCCTGGGAGAGTCCAGAAAACCAGGCTGACAGTGAACTTACAATCCCCGCATCAAACCTTCTCTGGGGTTCTTCTCCCCAGAATCAAACCATCAGTTGCCCTCTTCACATATCACCTAAAAGCAAACTTGGCCACCCTGCTTTATAGCAAAAATTCTCCATGAGCAATTAGCAACCTCAGATATGCAGATGACACCATTCTAATGACAGACATTGAAAAGGCACTAAAGAGCCTCTTGATGAGGGTGAAAGAGGAGAGTGGGAAAGCTGGCTTAAAATCCAACATTCAAAAAGCGAAGATCATGGCACCCAGTCCCATCACTTCATGGCAAATAGAAGGGGAAACAATGGAAACAGTGACAGATCTTATTGTCTCAGGCTCCAAAATCACTGCAGAGAGTGACTGCAGCTATGAAATTAAAGACACTTGTTCCTTGGAAGAAAAGCTATCACAAACCTAGACAGTGAATTAAAAAGTAGAGATACAACTTTGCCGACCAAGTTCCGTATGGTCAAAGCTATGATTTTTCTAGTAGTCATGAATAGATGTGAGAGTTGAACCACAAAGACGGCCAAGTAAGGAAGAATTGATGATTTTGAACTGTGATGTTCATCTATTTCTGCTTTATTGACTATGCAAAAGCCTTTGACTGTGTATATCACAATAAACTGTGGAAAATTCTGAAAGAGATGGGAATACCAGACCACCTAACCTGCCTCTTGAAAAATCTGTACGCAGGACAGGAAGCAACAGTTAGAACTGGACATGGAACAACAGACTGGTTCCAAACAGGAAAAGGAGTATGCCAAGGATGTATATGTCACCCTGCTTATTTAACTTACATGCAGAGTACATCATGAGAAAGGCTGGACTGGAAGAAACACAAGCTGGAATCAAGATTGCCGGGAGAAATATCAATAACCTCAGATATGCAGATGACATCACCCTTATGGCAGAAAGTGAAGAGGAACTAAAAGGCCTCTTGATGAAAGTGAAAGAGGAGAGTGAAAAAGTTGGCTTAAAGCTCAACATTCAGAAAACGAAGATCATGGCATCTGGTCCCATCACTTCATGGGAAATAGATGGGGAAACAGTGGAAACAGTGCCAGACTTTATTTTTTTGGGCTCCAAAATCACTGCTGATGGTGACTGCAGCCATGAAATTAGAAGACGCTTACTCCTTGGAAGAAAAGTTATGTCCAACCTAGATAGCATTTTCAAAAGCAGAGACATTACTTTGCCGACTAAGGTCCGTCTAGTCAAGGCTATGGTTTTTCCTGTGGTCATGTATGGATGTGAGAGTTGGACTGTGAAGAAGGCTGATCGCCGAAGAATTGATGCTTTTGAAGTGTGGTGTTGGAGAAGACTCTTGAGNGAAGACGCTTACTCCTTGGAAGAAAAGTTATGTCCAACCTAGATAGCATTTTCAAAAGCAGAGACATTACTTTGCCGACTAAGGTCCGTTTAGTCAAGGCTATGGTTTTTCCTGTGGTCATGTATGGATGTGAGAGTTGGACTGTGAAGAAGGCTGATCACCGAAGAATTGATGCTTTTGAACGGTGGTGTTGAAGACTCTTGAGAGTCCCTTGGACTGCAAGGAGATCCAACCAGTCCATTCTGAAGGAGATCAACCCTGGGATTTCTTTGGAAGGAATGATGCTAAAGCTGAAACTCCAGTACTCTGGCCACCTCATGCGAAGAGTTGACTCATTGGAAAAGACTCTGATGCTGGGAGTGATTGGGGGCAGGAGGAGAAGGGGACGACCGAGGATGAGATGGCTGGATGGCATCACTGACTCGATGGACGTGAGTCTGAGTCATCTCCGAGAGATGGTGATGAACAGGGAGGCCTGGCGTGCTGCGATTCATGGGGTCGCAAAGAGTCGGACACGACTGAGCGACTGAACTGAACTGAACTGATACAGTGGAATAGTACTCAGCCATAAAAAGTATCACATTTTAGTCATTTCTAATGAGGTGGATGAACCTAGAGCCTATTATACAAAGTGAAGTGAGTCAGAGAAAGATAAATATCATATACTAACACATATATATGGAATCTAGAAAGATAGTGCCAGAGAATTTCTTTTCAGGGTAGCAGTGGAGAAACAGATACAGAGAACAGACTTAAAGACATGGGGAGAGGGGAGTAGAGGGTGAGATGTATGGAAAGAGTAACATGGAAACTTACATTACCACATGTAAAGTAGACAGCCAATGGGAATTTGCTGTATGTCTCAGGGAACTCAAACAGGGGCTCTGTATCAACCAAGAAGGGTGGGATGGGGAGGGAGATGGGAGGGAGGTTCAAGAGGGAGAGGACATATGTATACCTATGGCTGATTCATGTTGAGGTTTGACAGAAAATAGCAAAATTCTGTAAAGCAATTATCCTTCAATTAAAAAATAAATAAATTTTTTAAAATGTGCTTTTATTTCTTTCTTAAATTCAGTCTTGTTTTTAGTTTGTAAAATATTTATGATTCCAAATTTAAAGCTAAAAAAATTAATTGCATTTATAAAAACTATTTTTTCTTGCCCCTCCTTCTATCATTTTCGCTTTCTGACTATAGGTAATTTCTGTTAGATTTAACTTTGCATTCTGTGTATGCACACATGTGTGTATTTTGCTTTTAGATGTAGAGAAGTCATCACACTTCAAATGCTGATCTGCACCCCCCTCCTCCCCCCGTACTTAACAGGAAATGACGGGGATATCCCATTTTCTCTATGAAGAGATCTTCTTTCCCCCTTTTCTACACTCTTATAATATTCTATTATAGATATCCGTGGTTTATTCAAGCAGTCCATTATTGAAAGATGTACAAATGTTTATGAAAACAAAAAAAAATATTTAATCTTACAAAAAACTAAATTGTTTGTAATAAAATGGCTTCCCAGGTGGCTCAGTGGTAAAGAATCCACCTGCCAATGCAGAAGATATAAGAGATATGTATTCAATCCTTGGGTTGGGAAGATCCCTCGGAGCAGAAAATAGAAAGCCACTCCATTGTTCTTGCCTAGAAAATTCCATGGACAGAGAAGCGTTGTGGGCTACAGTCCATGGAGTCACAAAGAGCTGGACATGACATAATGACTAAGCAACAATGTTATTTCTTATTTTGGCAGTTTAACTAACTTTTGATGAAGTGGTTTGACTACTAACAAAATTCACTGAATCTTCTCTCCCCTTACCTTTCCTCTGCAGGGACAAAATGTATACCTGCTTTGCTTTGTGAATGCTATGTAAAACCCCACATCAGAATCCTTAATACCTATAGAAATTACTTTCTCTCACACCTCTATTTTATTCGTTATCAGGTCACATATTGAACTCCAGATTTTCCATATATTATTCCATGATCAATTTATCTACTGCTGCATTCTTTCTGCTTTGAAATTGCATAACAGAATTACTCTTCTTGGAATGTAATCAGTAACCATCCTATAGTTTTATTGAGATGTGACATATGTCAGTATCATATTATTTCAATGAAATATTGCATTCCTGTAAAACAGAAACCTTCACATTGTTCCTGTATTTCTCACACACTCTCTTATTGGATTGATTACAACATAAGCATGCAATAAAAGTGCTTAGTGAACGGAATTATATCAAATTGGATGGATTCTCCTGGACCAACAGGATTTTCTGAGGCATGATATAGTTATTCTACTCTGGGCAAATATGCCTTTCTGAGCACAAAGCAGAGTGGAGCTTTTGTTAAAAAAAATTTGGTTTCTAACAAAAACAATGGGCATATAAGTAGAAGGATAGGTTACAACACAATCAGAGAGGTGTATTACTGTGGATCTGGTTTTAAGGTAGTGATCCCACATTGCATGATGGATATAAGGAAATAAAAGCCTATTTAAAAATTGTTAGGAAACATACAATGTAAAGAAATAAAATTTTCAGTAGAATCTGAATAACAACAAAAGAGAAACATAGAATTTTTCATGACTGGAACTGACTCTAAATCAGTTGTGTCACTTTCTAATTATGTTAAATTGGACAAATTACTGAACCACTTTGAGACAAAGGACACAGTAATAAGAGATTCAAATACCTTATAAAAAGATTAAAGTATCAAAATGTGATTTTTGACAATGCAGTTACTAGATACGATTACATAAATAGAGAATTAAAACCAAGAATAGTGAAATGACTTTCATAAAATCTCAAAGAGTTTAGTGACAGTTTTGGAATTTGACCTCAATATCTTTATTTCAGATCCAATTGTACTTCTGCCAGGACTTCAATATTTCATTATACTTCTAATATTGCCTTCTTCTACTAGCTTAATAAAGCAGGTAAACTGACACCCTTTAGTTAACCACTTTCGACTCGTCTGTTCCATTTTCATTTGGAATTATACTAATATCTTTGTTTTTGAGTTACTCAACATGGAAATATTTTCCTATGGAACCTGAGCTTTGTCCTGCCACTTCATTGAGTATGGACCCCAAACGATCACTTCCAGAGTCGTGATTTGCCATCACTTGAAGCTGTCAACCCACAAGTGGAAAGCTCTGAATTTTATAACTTATTCTTGGAGTCAAGTGTTCTGTTATATCCGATTTTTTTTTTTCAACTATGTTTAAGAAGACCACTATAGCATTTCCTTGCTCCTCAGGCTTCCAAGTATCCAATGTCAGTTCCTGAAGTAACGATAAAACCTGCCAAATCTGACCTTCTTTAAGTAACATATCTCTCTTTTTTTCCTGAGGAAAACTGCAAAGATCAAGTCACAGCTGCACGTAGTACCTAATTAAACAAGTGTACGAAAGCAGAGAAAGGTCAGGTTGTCAAAAATCATTGCTGTATCTTTACTGGATTGTATTTAAAGACTGATTGTGGCAAGAAAATAACTCAATAAGGTGGATGAGACTGGAATAACAAATGAACTCAAGGGGCAGACTTCTGTCTGGCATATAATGAAAGATTTCAAGATAAAAACCTAGGAGACAAATCAAGGGAAATGAAAGGGAAGAGTACGTGGTGAGTAAAACAAACAGCTGATATTAATATGAAAATGATATGCCATAGTCCTAGTTCAAGGAGGAAAAAGACAAAATTACAGATGACAGTTCATTGACTTGACTTTTTAAATCAAGGAGTAGAAAAAAATAGTCATGTGAGATATGGTATAAGAGGCCAATGTGATTACATGACCAAGATACAATAGTGAAAGAGGGAGATTAAATATTTTAAATATCACTAAAACATATTTTGTCAGCCTGGCTTCCGAGGTTGCAAGTTGTTTATCTGAGGGGCCTTGTAGGCCTTTTGTTTCTCTTCGACCGTTTCAATATGAGCTGCAGTCAGAGAGACTTCTGAAGAGCTCACCCCAAGGAGACAAAAACAGAAGCATTACTCCAAATTAGCAGCTTCTGCCTTGAGAAAAAAAGAAGTGGAAAATTATTTTTGCCTCAAGTCTACTTTATTTTTGAAGTATTGTAGACATAGGCCCATGGGAAATTCATGGGGGTGCTAGTTAGCATCTGAGTGTAATTTTCAGTTCAGTACACTTTGGTCTGTTTTTCAACTCTCCTGAATCTCTGAGGATCTGGTGTAATCTGAAGGATAGGTTCTGTGGCCTGTGGGAATGAACTGATTCTGTTTTGTTAGTAAACTGGAATATACATTTTGTATGTTTGAGAAGATTTGAGACTCCCTATCAATTCAAGAGAGAAAATCTACAATAGCATAACTACCTAAAACAAATAGGTATGCATGTCGGTGTATGTGTGTATAATTAAAATATCACTTTATTCATTCTGTCATGCACCCTTATTTTAGGCCTTTCGTAATCACATTATTTAAATATTTATGAGTTAAGCCATAATAGAATCTATAACTCGCAAAAAAGAAGAAAGAACTCTTTTATTACTGTGACAGATGAGAATTCTGCCTTTTCCCTGAACCCTCAGAATGGCATGGGTGCCATCTTGCCACGAATAATTGACAATGCATTTAAATAGTGCACCATTGCAAGTATAATTGCAATTTGTTGTAATTTCTGCTCAAATTCCTCCCAGACACAGTTGATTTATTTTGCAAATCAGTGCATCTAGAGGGTGTACTGTGTCGCATTATGGGCCTTTGATATAGAACCTTTGTTTTATAACAGGGAAAATAATTAGCTTTTGGATAAGCTTGAGTTGTGATGTCAGGCGCTATCCATGGTGCTGAAAGAAGTTATTAGCGCTGAGCTAATGAAGGCACTCAGCCAGGCTCTGCCACCTTACTAATTTGTCTCTTTGGGATTTTAGTAAAATTAAAAATGAGATAAGCACAAAATTGGATAAAGCTTATAGGAAAAAAAAAAAAAACTAGTAAACTTGTTGCTACAATCTATAGAGATCCCCCCAACCACCCGATAAAGCTAAATTTAAGGGAGTTTCATTTACTGAATAACTTGTTTGCCATCAAACCACTAGTTCCCTTAGTGTCACTGATGGTCTTTTTTAGGCATATTTTAATTAACTTTTATATAGGTCTTTCTATTTGAGATTTCAAATTCTTGGAATTATCAGCAAATTGCAGTGTCAGCATTCATCCTGTGTCACTTAAGGGTATGGTTTTAGGGTAGGCCCTTTCCAGACCACAAAGCAGATATGTATTAAAAGTTAATATTATAGTAGAAGTGGAGGTAAGTAAGTGATAGCTACTTTCAAAAAATAATATTTCACCAAAGAATAATTTATTTTTGTCTGTCTCTACACCTTTGAATTTCTAAAATAAAATCTAATTTTTGAATGCCTCATGCTGCTTTTGACTTTTGACAATGTTGGAACTTCCTTGTACTGAAACCAGTAGTATGTGTAACTTGATGCTGCTGCTGCTGCTGCTGCTAAGTCGTTTCAGTCCTGTCCGACTCTGTGCCACCCCAGAGATGGCAGCCCACCAGGCTCCACCGTCCTTGGGATTCTCCAGGCAAGAACACTGGAGTGGGTTGCCATTTCCTTCTCCAATGTATGAAAGTGAAAAGTGAAAGTGAAGTCACTCAGTTGTGTCCAACTCTTAGTGACCCCATGAACTGCTAGTTAGGAGCGTATTTAGGCTCAGCTCTAAACAAAATCACCAGCTGGTTATTCTGTGCTCTTATTAGTTTATAAAATAATACTCAGGTATACAACAGTAATCACAAAGATGTGATGCTGGGTGGGTCAGGGGATCATGTTAAATTGACCTTCATGAATAACAGGTGAGGTTCCATTTCACTTTATTCTTGTTCATTTTAAAATCAGCATTAACTTTTCTGGCACATTATTTTTCATTGTTGAACAAAGCTCTATTAGAGTGATTCACAGTCTTTAATATTAGTGATTATGGTCCATTTCAGTTACACAGTGTGTTATACAGTGTGTTGCATTACTCTCCATATCTCTGCTGTTTGACTCTGTTGGAAAAGTTTAAATGTGGAAGGAGTGGTAAGAAACCAGGGTTCTGTGGGTGGAAAGGGACCCTATAAACATTTATATAGTAATGTGGAGAAATTTGGATACATAAGTAAGTTTCTCAAAATTGTAAGATATCAAGATGAGATAATTCATCTTATTGTGTCATTTGACACTAATAGCTTAATTATCATCTCTAACTTCAAAATATATTTTAAATTATACATTAAATTCATGGAGATAAAATGCAAACAATAAAACCATCCAATTAAATGTACACTCTGAAGAATTTGATTAAAGTATATACCCATATAACCACCTTCAGTTCAGTTCAGTCCAGTTGCTCAGTCGTGTCCGACTCTTTGCGACCCTATGAATTGCAGCACGCCAGGCCTCCCTGTCCATCACCAACTCCCGGAGTTCACTCAAACTCACTTCCATCAGGTCGGTGATGCCATCCAGCCATCTCATCCTCTGTCGTCCCCTTCTCCTCCTGCCCCCAATTCCTCCCAGCATCAGAGTCTTTTCCAATGAGTCAACTCTTCGCATGAGGTGGCCAAAGTACTGGAGTTTCAGCTTCAGCATCATTCCTTCCAAAGAAATCCCAGGGTTGATCTCCTTCAGAATGGACTGGTTGGATCTCCTTGCAGTCCAAGGGACTCTCAAGAGTCTTCTCCAACACCACAGTTCAAAAGCATCAATTCTTCAGTGCTCAATTTTTTTCACAGTCCAACTCTCACATCCATACATGACCACAGGAAAAACCATAGCCTTGACTAGACAGACCTTTGTTGGCAAAGTAATATCTCTGCTTTTGAATATGCTATCTAGATTGGTCATAACTTTCCTTCCAAAGAGTAAGAGTCTTTTAATTTCATGGCTGCAATCACCGTCTGCAGTGACCTTATCAACTTAATAAAATGGTTTTATCACCCCATATCATGTTTTCTTATGTCCTTTTCCAAGCAACCTACTGTACCACTCACCTCAGGTAAACTAATATTATATTTATTATAATTAATTAATTTTGACATTTCTATAACTTATATTAGTGAAGCAGTAGAGCATGTACTTTTTATGTTTGTCATAATTGTGAGATTCACTCATTTTGTTGTAGTTTTGAGTAATATTTTTTTAAAGCTTAGTCATACACCATTTCATGCATATACCATATATATCATAATCTGGTTGTGCGTTTACAATGTTAGACATTGAGTTGTTTCCAATTTGTAGCTATTTTGAATAAAGTGGCTATGAATATTTATGCAGTTTTTTGTGTTAAACATGTTTTCATTTGTTGCGGGTAAAGACCTAGGATTGTACTTGCTTAGTCATGTAGTAAGAGTATGCTTCGTTTTATGAGAAATTACCAAATGTTCTCCAAAATATCATTTTAAATCTTATCAGGTTCTGATTACATATCCAGTTTATGTATATCCTAATCAACACTTGGTATTGCCAAACTGTTTAATTTTAGTTATTCTAGAAAGATATTTAAAAATTAATTTCCCTACTAACTAATGTGGTTGAAAAAAGTTCATATCCTTATCAGCTGTTGTGTCATCTTGCCTTTTAAAGTGTTTTTTCTGTAGTTTTCCCACCTTGTGGGATTGTTTACTCTTATTATTGAGTTGTAAAAATATTTGTAATACTTTCTGTAAAGTGCTTTGTCCAATAGGACTTTCTGGAAAGTCCTTTGACAAATATATGTATTTATACTATTTTCTACAAATAGGTTTTAAAAAATTTTATTAACCATGTCCAATTTAATATTTTATCATTTGCTCTTTGTTCTTCTTGTGTTCAAAGAAATCTTTGTCTATCAGAAAGTTTCAGGGATTTTATCCTATATTTTGACATATGATTATACCCATGAAACTATCACCACAATCAAGTAGTGAACACAAAGCCTGCCTCTAAAATTTCCACATGTTTTTATGTATTTTCTTGCTTTTCTCCCTCCTGAAACCCACCTACTTGTCCCAGACATCCACCTTTATGTTTATTAATGCAGATCAATTTACATTTTCTAGACATTTGTATAAGAGAATTATATAGCAACTGTTTTAAAAATTTATTTTACTTGGCATAATCATTTGGGGATTCATTTCATGTTGTATATATCAGAAGTTTATTCTCACAGAGCAGTTTATTTCACTGCTGAGTTGTATTCCATTGTACAAATGAACCACATTTTGTTTATACATTTATCTGCTGATGAACATTTGGATTATTTCTCACTTATGTCTACTTTAAATAAGGACATGTGTGTACACATATTTGATGAACAAATACTTTGTGTTCACTTGGTTAAATATCTAGGAGTAGAATTGGCTGGATCATATGAAACTGCCAAGCTGTCTTCCAAAGTGGTTGCACCATCTTATTTCTGTCCAGAAGTACATAAAGATTCAGTTTTTCCACATCTTTGCTACCATTTGATAGGGTCAGTTTTTAAATTTTAGCTAATTATAATAGATGTGTAGTTATATCACACTGTGGCTTTGATTTGCAATTTCTGAATAACTTATGACATAAAGTATTTTTTCTTGTTCTTACTTGCCGTCTTTATATCTTCTTTCAAATACCTTTTCTAATTTTCTGGCCTAAGTGCTATGATACTCAGGTTTTCCTGTCTAGCCAGCTGTGAACGAGTACTGTGCCTGTTCCTGCACAGGGACTGTGCTTGTACTTAGTCGCTCATCCCTCTAATCCTTTAGGATGATCATTCTCTTGGCTCCAGGCGGTTTTCTCACATATGTGCTCTGATCAACAGTCTTCTGAATATTCAAGGGAAACTTTCTCCTAGCTTCCAGAACTCTCGCAAAATGGCTGTCTCCTCTGTGCTACTTTGTCTTGTTAACTCTAGCTGTCTTACTCACTTTGGAATTTCTCAGCTCCATCTGCTAAATTCAGAGGCCACTGGGCTCCACTTACATTCCCACTCTTTGTGCCATGCTCTGAAAACTATCAAATCAGTAAGCTGGTCAATAGTAAGGCTCAGCTTATTTGTTTTTAATCTCTTAGAAGTCATTCTACTTTGTTGCCTTGTGTCTTGAAAACATTATTTTCAGGATTGTTTTATTCGTTTTGTATGTTTCAAATAGAAGGTAAATGCAGGCTCTACTATTATGCCATCTTGACTCAAAAGATCCCATTTTTATTGTTAATTTGTCTTTCCTTTTTTTTTTTCCTGGCTAGGAAGTCTATAAGAAGTTGAATAAAAGAAGTAATAGTGGTATTACATAAATACTGATAATTTTTTAATCAAGTGTATAATATCTG
>SJYT01011356.1:132264-171559 GCA_006410635.1 Cephalophus harveyi
GATTTAAGTCTATTATCTTGATTTTTTTCTAGATATCCTATTTTTTCTTTCTTCCCTTTATTTCCTGCCTTCTTCTTTTTCTCTTCATTTAAGGTACTTTTTATTAATTTTAAACAATGTAATTATGGTATGATTTTGCATGTGTGTGTTTTGCGTGTGTGTGTGTTTACCTTGCTTGAAGTATATTGTACTTTCTTGCTCAAGATATTGATAATTTTTTAATCAAGTGTATAATCTTTTATCACTTGGTTCTTCAAATATTTTTATGCAAATTTTCTCCTATTCCAGTTAAAATTATTGACGACTACTTGATATTTATCCATAGATCTCTACAGTTTTGCTCTCCTGTTTTCACACATTTTTCTCTTTGAACTTATGTTTGGATAGTTTCTCTTACCCTGAAGTTGGTCCTACCAATCTTTTCTTCTTTGCTTTGAAATATTCTATTAAATGTATCTGTTGACATTTACATGTCAGATCTTATACTTTTCTAGAATTTCTATTTGTTTCTCTTGAAAGTTCATTTTATACTGATATTTCTTATCTTTTTTCTTATCATATTCATATTTTCCTTTAAATCTTTAAGCATTTGGCTAATAGCTGTTTTATCTAGTTTGTGTCTCTATAACATCCTTGTCTCTATTCAAGATAAAATATTATCTTTGGATTTGTTTCTTCTGAGTATAGTTTTCCTCATTTTATTTCATTATTTTCTGCTTCTTTTTTTAAAATATAAATTTATTTATTTTAATTGGAGGTTAATTACTTTACAATATTGTATTGGTTTTGCCATACGTCAACATGAATCTGTCGCATGTATACACGTGTTCCCCATCTTGAACCCCCCCTCCCTCCTCCCTCCCCATACCATCCCTCTGGGTTGTCCCAGTGCACCAGGCCCAAGCATCCAGTGTCATGCATCAAACCTGGACTGGTGATTTGTTTCATATATGATATTGTACATGTCTCAATGCCATTCTCCCAAATCATCCCACTCTCTCTCTCTCTCTTAGAGTCTTCCTTATGGGTATACTTATTCATTTGTTTTATGTAGGACATGTAGATGCTACATTTCTGAGATTCTGATATTGTAGTTTTCTTCTAGAAATTGTTTTCTTCTGCCAGGTAATTTTTTGATGTCTTATCATTTTCCTTTGAGCCTGATTGTGGTAACTTTTTCAGTGAGTCTAGAAGAGTTCTTGCCTGCTCTATTGCTTAACCGTGTCCAACTGTTTGCAACCCCATGGACAGTAGCCCGCCAGGCTCCTCTTCCATGGGATTTCCCAGACAAGAATACTGGAGTGGGTTGCCATTTCCTTCTCCAGAAGAGTTCTTGGTCCAAGGTTAAGTGTGTTAGTCACTCAGTTGTGTCCAATTCTTTGCAACCCCATGGACTGGAGCTTGCCAGGCTGCTCTGTCCATGGGATTCTCCTGTCAAGAGTACTGGAATTGGTTGCCCTTTCCTTCTCTGGGAGATCTTCCCAAGCCAGGGATCAAACCCAGGTCTCCAGCATTGCAGGCAGACTCTTTACCATCTGAGCCAGCAGGGAAGCGATTCTTATTCCTTAATTGTGACTCCCTTCAGTGTCTTTATTGAAAACATATAATATTTAGTGAGGTTGCTCCACTCTGGCCCATCAGAATGCCTGTGTCCCAGTACTGTCTGACTTCTTGACCGCCTGGTCGTCTCACAGCTTCCCAGTATTTGTTTCCTGCTGGGCCTTATGGAGTCGAGTCATTTGCATTCATAGCTTTGAATCCACAAGTATTTATAGCTTTGAATCCATGATTGCCTATACAAATTTCTAGAGCATCTTTTCTATGCCACTCCCTTTCCCTGCTATTCTTTTCCACAAATTCAGCCATCTCAGCAGCCGTATCTTTGTTCATTGCCTTCTAAGTTCATCAGGCCAGAAAAAATATACTTGCGTTCTATCCACATGCCCTGCAATCTGCAATTTTTTTTCAGGGCCAAAGCTGGAGCTATCATGGTATCCTTCTATCACATATCACAAGCTTGTACACTCTGTTAGCAACATCTGAAAACTTTTGTACAGCTTTATAGTTGTTTATAGCAAAATAACTGATTTAGTGCCAGTTACTCTATCAAGGTCTAAAGTGACCCCATGAATTTTAAAAATCTGCCAGCACTTTCTGAGTTGGAATCCTACACTCCCAAAAGGTATTCATTCTTCCACTCTTCCATCTTTCATTGCTTCAAATTCCACTCTTGGATATGACAATGATGTAAATTAGCTTTAGCTTGGTGAAATGATCATTGATTTAAAATGTAATACTTGAAAATGATATAGTCCCTGAATAGCGATGCTAAAGATAGATGATGAGGAAGAGTAAGAAGCAAAACGTTTATGCTTTTCAAATCACATAAATAAGTAACTTTTAATTATGTGTAGACGGGTATAGGCTTGTTGCTTTATAGATAGTTAAATTTAGGTGGTCTCAGTTATATATGTCACTTCCTATTTTATCTAACAGATAGGGAAACTGAGTGCCAGAATAGATATATTATGTCCAAGATTTCATACAGCTATTGAGTAATAACACTTTGTTTCTTTTTGATATCTTGTGCATCTTGCTCCAATATTCTTTCTACTGTTCGGCTCAATGCAAAAGTGAAAATGTTAATCACTCAGTCATGTCTGACTCTTTGCAACCCCAGGGACTGCAGCCCACCAGGCTTTTCTGTCCATGGAATTCTCCAAGCAGAATTACTGGAGTAGGTTGCTATTGCCTTCTCCAGGGGATCTTCCTGACCCAGGGATCTAACCCGGATCTCCTGTATTGCAGGCAGATTCTTAACTGTCTGTGCCACCAGAGAAGCCCCATTTGATTAAATAGGACCCATTAATTTATGTAAATTTGCAACTACCTTTATTGGTTTCCAGAAACAGGCTAAATCAGGCTTGAAACCATGAGGTTTTGGGTAAGTTTTGTTCTCTAAACTAAGTGACAATTAAGTGATTGATTGTTACATAAATTTAAATGATTTGAGCATGTAAGTTGCTAAGAAGTTCAAAAACTTGAACAAACCTTATTCTGACCTTTTGGTGTATGAAACTTGATGTTAAATCTTACTAGAAAAAATTTTCTCTTGAGCTTTCTACTCAATTTAATTCTCATCTGTTTTAAAAATATAATAACATTTCTTGGAATAATTTAGTTATTCTCATTCTATTAGAAATGTGGAGTTAATAGTTAGATTTAGGATGAGAAGTGAAATCATATGAAATTCAAAGACTTAATTGGCAACTCTCCTCTCTCTCTCTCTTTCATACACACTATGGGCTTTCCCTTTATTTGCTAATCAAAAAAAAAAAAAAATTGGAGAACAAGATGACAGAGGAGTAGGTGGACGTGGAGTATGTCTCTCTCCACAGATATATCTGGAATACACCTGTACACCTTCAGAGACAGAGGTGCATGCAGAAAACCAGCTGAGAGCAGACAGGAGTATTTGACCAGTGGAAAAGAATATATAGAACCACACAAAACTTGGTAAGACAAAGGAACTAGGGGGAAAAACAGGAGTGTTAGTAAGACTGGACCTGCCCTCCATGGGTGGGGGACCTGAAGCAGTGGTTCGATCCCCACAGCAGGGCAATTGTCTGAGTCAGAGGAGAAACATTTAAGGCTGAGAGTGAAACAGCTGACCTGTGGCAGCCTAAATGGCATGAGAATAAGACAGTCCTTGCTTCAGCCATACATATGCCGGGCAGGAACGCGGGTCTCCCGGAAGGGGCAGTGGCCGGGAGCTGGAGTTTAGGGATTGTGGAGCAATCCCAGGGCAAGGGCTGCTGTTGACGGTAGAGAGACAGATGGAGGAGACTGTGGTGGGAAATGCCTGTGGAGGAGAGCTGGGCAGCCATGGAAACAAGTGATACTGCTGAGTCACGCATAGTGGGTGGATCCATCACCATAATCTCTCTCTCTCCACATGCCAGCAGTGGCATGGCTGAACAATAGGGAGGCTGGCCCATCAAAGGCCTGATGCACTGAACTAGAGTAGGACCCCGCCCAGGGTGCCCCTTTAAGTGCCTGATGTGCTGATCTACAGAGTAGGACCCCAGTCAGAGGTGGGGGGAGAGGGGGGCCTCTATGTGCCTGACTCGCGGAACAACAGAGAAGGACCCCAGGCAAGGAGGCCCTCTAAATGCCTGAACAGGCAGAGCTATGGAGAAAGACTGGCCAAAGAGGCCTTCTGATCACCAGCTACAAGAGGCTCAAAAAAAGACTCTAATAGGGCCATAACTCCTGTCACAGAGGCAGTCTGTGTCCCTGAACACTTGATGCTTCCAGGGTCCCTGCAAGCCAAGCAGCTGTACCATCTTCACACTCAACTCTTACTGGGGCAGAGCTGCCACAGGCAAAAAAAGAAAGAAAAAAAGTTTTGTGTTTATGCGCGCAGGGTCACTTCAGTCCTGTCCGACTGTTTGCAACCCTGTAGACTGTGGCCTGCCAGGCTTCTCTGTCAGGGAGGGGAGTCTCCAGGCAAGAATACTGGAGCGTATGGGCCAATGCTGGTTGCCATACCCTTCTAGAGCACTCTATTTCCTGCTGCCCTAGCCACCAAACCCCAAGTACCTGGTGCAGCCAGAACCCCTGAGACCCAAGCAGCGGAACAACCCCCACACCTGGCCCTCACAGGGGCAAACCCAAGTCCTTCAGGGCAGCCTCAGGAGCTAAACTCCAGTGGACAACCCACATGTAGAGATGGAAATAAAACCACAATTAAAAACCAGGGGCAGTGTGAAAGGAAGAAGACCCCAAACTTTCTGACCAGCTGTACAAGCTGCAGACTACATCCACACAATCAACTGTGCAGACTCAGTGTCTTTAGAATATATAAAAGGACATTGAGAGCTCCCACAAAAGAAAGCACACTAGCTCTGATAGCTGTGGACATTGGAGGCAAAAACACACAGGAGTTGGACCAGATTAGGTTTTGAGCTGTCCTACAGCAGGCCCAGAGATCAGCACAGTGTTGGAAGGCATCCTAAGGAGGTAGGGTGGACTGATTCCCAGCACAGGAAAGGACTCTGACAGCAGTGGCTCAAGAAAAGCATTCATTATTCTTATTTTTGGACTTGTTCTGGAGATTCTTTTGGATTATTTTTATTTATTCTTTGTCCTTTCCCCTCCCCTCTGTTTTAGTTGTCGACTTTATTGACACTAAGAAATCAAATTAAGCTTTTGAGGTTTTTTTTTCTCCTTTTGCCTCAATCACATTTTTTACTGTTGTCATAACCCTCTGCCTCTACGTTGGACTTTTGCAGTTCTGTGGAGTTTTCCTCTTTTTTTTTCTTTTCTTTTTTTTAATTTTAGTTTTTTAAGCCTATTATTGTTATTCTACATCTGTTCCTTTGTTTGCTTCCCTTCTGTTCTTTTCCCCTTGCAGTTAATCTTTAATGGATATAAATCTTCTTTATCTGCCTCTACTTAACTTTGAATGTCTATTCTTTCATTCTTTTCTTTCTCTCCTTTCCTCTCAATATATTTGTTAGTTTTATTTTCATTGCTTTAGTCCCCAATTGGCAACTTGCTTTAGTTTTGTTTTCCAGTTTGTGCTTTAATTAGTTTTGTTCTGGTAGATATGATTTTTGGTTTCCTTTGTTCACGGGTCAATCTGTTGTACTTAATTTTTGTTGAACTGTTTTGGTTTTGCTTATGCGTGTATATGTATATGTGTGTATTCAGTCACACTTTCTATTGTTGGTATAAACCTCTGCCTCTGCATTGGGCTTTTGCAGTTCTGTGGGAGTTTTCCTTTTTTCCCCTTTTTCTTTCTTGTTCCTTTTATTTTTCTCTTTTCTATAATTTTAATTTTTTAAAACCTATTATATTTTTCTGTGTTTATTTCTTCATTTGCCTTTCCTACTGTTCTTTTCTTCTTGCAGTCAATATTTAATTCTTCACCTACTTCTATTTAACTTTGCATATCTATTCTTTCTTCTCAACATATTTGCTACTTTTGTTTTAATTGCTTTATTCCCCACTTGGCACCTGGCTTTAGTTTTGTTTTCCAGTTTGTGCTTAAGTTTGTTTTCTTCTTAACTGGTAAATATAACTTTTGATTTCCTTTGTTCACCAGATAAATCTATTGTACTTTATTTTTGTTGGACTGTTTTTACTTTGTTAATGGGTGTAAATGTATAAATGTGTAGTACATTATTTTAATTATTATTTGCCTGATTTTGTAACTGCTATTGGTCTGGGGTTTATCTTTGGTTTCTTACTTTTGCATATTTGTTTTAATCTCACTTAATGCCATAACAAACCACTTGTGGAATCTTTGTTTCTGACCAATGATCAAACCCTAAGCCTTTGGAGTGGGAGCACTGACTTTAAGACCCTAGACTACCAGAGAATAAACCCTAGGGAGTAATAAATAGTGAGAACTCACATAAAGGAAACCATTTGAATACAAGACCCAGCATCACGCAACCACCAGTAGCACCTTGTGCAGGATGCCTCATCTAAACAACAACACAACAAAAATACAAACACAATCATCAGCAGACAGGATTACCACCTCACTCAGTGTTGCCCATCAGAGGAAAAACAAACAAACAAAAATTCAGCACAAGTCTCACCCTATACGAAGCTCAAACAAACCACTGGACCAACCTTAGCAGGGTAGAAACCAAAAGGAAGAAAGATTTCAACCTTCTTCCAGAAAAGAATTCAACTTTCCTTGAAGTCTGGGAAAAAGTGACCTCAAACACAATAACATAAAAAAAAGAAAAGAAAAGGTAGGAAATACTGCACAAATGAAGGAACAAACTAGAAACACAGAAGTCCAAATAAATGAAGAGGAAATAGGAAAATTACCTGAAAAAGAATTCAGAATAATGATAGTAAAGATGATCAAAAACCTTGAAAACAAAATGGAGAAAATGCAAGAATCAATTTAAAAGGCCTAGAAGAATTAAAGCATAAGCATACAGAGGCAAACAGCACAATTACTGAAATTAAAAATACTCTAGAAGGAATCAATAGCAGAATATCTGAAGCAGAAGAATGAATCAGTGAGCTGGAAGATAAAATGGTGGAAATACCTTCTGAAAAGAAGAATAAAGTAAAAAGAATGAAAAGAGCTGAGGACCATCTCAGAGACCTCTGGGACCATATCAAGTGCACCAACATTCAAATTATAGGGGTCCCAAAAGAAGAAAGGAAAAAGAAAGGGCATGAAAAAATTTTTGAAGAGATTATAATTGAAAATCTCCCCAACATGGAAAAGGAAATAGTCAAGCAAGTCCAGGAGGCACAAAGAGTCCCACACAGGATAGACCCAAGGAGAAACCTGCCAAGACACATACTAATCAATCTAAAACAGACTAAACACAAAGAAAGAATATTAAAAGCAGCGAGGGAGAAGCAACAAGTAATATAGAAGGGAAACCCCATACTATTAACAGCTGATCTTTCAGCAGAAACTCTGCAGTCCAGAAGGGAATGGCAGGGTATATTTAAAATACTGAAAGGGAAAAATTTACAACCAAGATTACTGTACCCAGCAAGGATCTCATTCAAAATTGATGGAGAAATAAAAAGCTTTTCAGACAAGCAAGTTAAGAGAATTAAGTACCACCAAACCAGCTTTACAACAAATGTTAAAGGGACTTATATAGTAAAGAAATACAAGAGAAGAAAAAAGATATACAAAATCAACCCCAAACTATTAGAAAATGGCAGTAGGAACATATATGTCAATAATTACTTTAAATGTATATGGATTAAATGCTCCAACCAAAAGACACAGACTGGCTGAATGACTATAAGAAGCCCACTTCAGACCTCAAGACACATACATATTGAAAGTGAAAGGATGAAAAAAATATATTGCATGAAAACGGGAAGCAAAAGAAAGCTGGAGTTGCAATCCAGCTACTCCATTTAAGCAATGGACCTTAAAATAAAGAAGAGACTCTGATGCTGGGAGGGATTGGGGGCAGGAGGAGAAGGGGACGACCGAGGATGAGATGGCTGGATGGCATCACTGACTCGACGGATGTGAGTCTGAGTGAACTCCGAGAGATGGTGATGAACAGGGAGGCCTGGCGTGCTGCGATTCATGGGGTCGCAAAGAGTCGGACACGACTGAGCGACTGAACTGAACTGAACTGAACTGACAAGAGATTAGGAAGGACACTACATAATGATGAAGGGATCAATCCACAAGGAAGACATAACAATTGTAAATATCTATGCACCCAACATAGGAGCACCTCAATACATAAGACAAACACTAACAGACAAAAAAGGAGAAATTGACAATAACACAATAATAGTAGGAGACTTTAACACCCCACTCACACCAGTGGACAGATAATCAAAACAGAAAATTAATAAGCACAAGTCTTAAATGATACATTAGATGAGATGGATCTCATTGATATCTTAACATTCTGCTAAGTCACTTCAGTCGTGTCCGACTCTGTGCGACCCCATAGACGGCAGCCCACCAGGCTCCCCCGTCCCTGGGATTCTCCAGGCAAGAACACTGGAGTGGGTTGCCATTTTCTTCTCCAATGCATGAAAGTGAAGTCACTGAGTCGTGTCCAACTCTCAGTGACTCCATGGACTGCAGCTCACCAGGCTCCTCCGTCCATGGGATTTTCCAGGCAAGAGTACTGGAGTGGGGTGCCATTGCCTTCTCTGTCAGGACATTCTATCCAAATGCAAAAGAATACATCTTTTTTTCAAGTGCACATGGAACATTCTCCGGGATAGATCATATCTTGTGTCACAAATCAAACCTCAGTAAATTTAAGAAAACAGAATTCATATCAAGCATCTTCTCCAACCACAATGCTATGCAACTAGATATCAATTACAAGAAAAAAAACTGTAAGAAACACGTTTAAACAACATGTTTCTAAATAACAAACAGGTTACTGAAGTCATCAAAAGGAAAATCATGAAATTTCTAGAAACAACAATGAGAACACAACAACTCAAAACCTATGGGATGCAGCCAAAGCAGTTCTAAGAGGGAAGTTTATAGCAATACAATTCTACCTCAAGAAACAAGAAAAATATCAAATAGATAACTTAACTTTACACCTAAAGCAACTGGAAAAAGAAGAAGAAGAAAACCCCAAAATTAGTAGAAGGAAAGAAATCATAAAGATCCAAGCAGAAATAAATGAAAAAGAAATGAAAGAAATAATAGTAAAGATTAATAAAACTAAAACCTGGTTCTTTGAGATTTTTAAACAAAATTGACAAACCCTTAGACAGACTCATAAAAAAGAGAGAAGAATCAACAAAATTAGAAATGAAAAAGGAGAGGTTACAGCAGACAATGCAGGAATACAAAGGATTATAAGAGACTATTATGAACAACTATATAATAATAAAATAGGTAATCTGCATGAAATGGACAGATTCGTAGAAAAGTTCAATCTTCCAAGACTGAACCAGAAGAAATAGAAATTATGAACAACCCAATTACAAGCCCTGAAATTGAAGCTGTGATCATAAATCTCCCAAAAAACAAAAGCCCAGGACCAGATGGCTTCACAGGAGAATACAATCAAACATTTAGAGAAGAGCTAATGCCTATCCTTCTAAAGCTCTTTCAAAAAGTTAGAGAGGAAGGAACACTTCCAAATTCATTCTACGAGGCCACCATCACCCTGATACCAAAACCAGACAAAGACAACACAAAAAAGAAAACTACAGGCCAATATCACTAATGAACATAGATGCCAAAATCCTCAACAAAATTTTAGCAAACAGAATTCAGCAGCACATCAAAAACCTCATACACCATGATCAAGTTGGGTTTATTTCAGGGATGCAAGGATTCTTCAATATACAGAAATCAATTAATGTGACACACCATATTAACAAATTGAAAGTAAAAACCATATGATCATCACAATAGATGCAGAAAAAGACTTTGACAAAATTCTGTACCTATTTATGATTAAAACTCTTCAAAAAATGGGCATAGAAGGAATCTACCTCAAAATAGTAAAGGTCATATAAGATAAGCCTACAGCAAACATTATTCTCAATGGTGAAAAATGGAAAGCATTTCCCCTAAGATTAGGAACAAGACAAGGGTGTCCACTTTTGCCACTATTATTCAACATTTTTCTGGAAGTCTTAGCTACAGCAATCAGAGAAGAAAAAAAAATAAAAGGAATCCAGATCAGAAAAGAAGTAAAGCTCTCACTGTTTGTAGGTGACATAATACTGTACATAGGAAAACCTAAAGATAGTATCAGAAAATTACTAGAGCTAAGCAGTGAATTTAGCAAAGTTGCAGGATACAAAATCAATGCACAGAAATCACTTCTATTTCTCTATATACTAACAATGAAAAATCAGAAAGAGCAATTAAGGAATCAATCCCATTCACCCTTATAACAAAAAGAATTAAATATCTAGTAATAAACTTACATAAGGAGATGAAAGAACTATACACAGAAAATTATGACACTAATAAACAGATATTCCATGTTCTTGGGTAGGAAGAATCAATAGTGTGAAAATGATGATACTACCAAATGCAATCTACAGATTCAATGTGATCCTTATCAAATTACCAATGGCATTTTTCACAGAACTAGAACAAAAAATTTCACAATTCATGCGGAAACATAAAAGACCCCAAATAGCCAAAACAGTCTTGAGAAAGAAGAATGGAGCTGGAGGAATCAAGCTTCTTGATTTCAGGTTATACTACAAAGCTACAGTCATCAAGACAGTATGGTACTGGCACATAAACAGAAATATAGACCAATGGAGCAAGATAGAAAACCCAGAAATAAACCCATGTACCTATGGGTACCTTAGTTTTTACAAAGAAGGCAAGAATATACAATGGGGCAAATACAGCCTCTTCAGTAAATGGTCCTGGGAAAACTGGACAGCTACATGTAAAAGAATGAAATTAGAACACTTCCTAACACCATACACAAAGATAAACTCAAAATGGATTAAAGACCTAAAGGTAAGACCAGAAACTATAAAGCTCTTAGAGGAAAACATAGGCAGAACACTCGATGACATAAATCAAAGCAAAATCCTCTATGACCCACCTCCTAGAATAATGGAAATAAAAACAAAAGTAAACAAGTGGGACCTGATTAAACTTAAAAGCTTTTGCACAACAAAGAAAACTATAAGCATGGTGGGGGAAAAAAAAAAAAAAAAACCTTCAGAATGGGAGAACTCATGTACACCTGTGGCGGATTCGTGTCAATGTATGGCAGAACCAATATAGTATTGTAAAGTAAAATAAAGTAAAAAATAAAAATAAAATAGCAAATGAAACAACTGACAAAGGATTAATTTCCAAAATATACAAATAGCTCATACAACTCAATACCAGAAAAACAAACAACCCAATCAAAAAGTGGGAAAAAAAACCTAAACAGACATTTCTCCAAAGAAGACATACAGATGTCTAACAAACACATGAAAAGGTGCTCAACTCGCTCATTATGAGGGAAATGCAAATCAAAACTACAATGCAATATCACCTCACAGCGGTCAGAATGGCCCTCACCAAAAAGTCTACAAACAATAAATGCCGGGAAGGGTGTGGGGAAAAGGGAACATCTTGCACTGTTGGTGGGAATGTAAACTGGTGCAGCCACTATGGAAGACAGTATGGAGAATCCTTAAACAACTAGGAATAAAACCACCACAGGACCCAGCAATCCCACTCCTGGGCAAATACGCTGAGGAAACCAAAATTGAGAGACACATGTATCCCATTGTTCACTGCAACACTATTTACAATAGCTAGAACATGGAAGCAACCTAGATGTCCATCGACAGATGAATGGATAAAGAAGTTGTGGTATATAGACACAATGAAATATTATTCAGCCATAAAAAGGAATGCATTTGAGTCAGTTCTTATGACGTGGATGAACCTGGAACCTAGTATACAGAGTGAAGTGAGTCAGAAAGAGAAAGATAAATACCATATTCTAACACATATATATAGAATCTAGAAAAATGGTACTGAAGAATTTATTCACAGAGCAGCAATGGAGAAACAGACATAGAGAACAGACTTATGGACATGGGGAAAGGGGAGGAGAGGGTGAGATGCATGGAGAGAGTAACATGGAAACTTGCATTACCGTATGTAAAATAGGCAGCCAACGGGAATTTGCTGTATGGCTCAGGAAACTCAAACAGGGGCTCTGTATCAAACTAGAGGGGTGGGATGGGGTGAGAGATGGGAGGGAGTTTCAAAAGAGAGGGGATATATGTATACCGATGGCTGATTCATGTTGAGGTTTGATAGAAAACAGCAAAATTCTATAAAGCAATTATCCTTCAATAAAAAATAAATTAATATTTTTAAATTTGGGGACATTTTTTAAAGTTAGTATTGTTTTTATTAGTCTTTATATATCCAGAATTGGATATGAGAATACTGGAGAAAACTGAAAACATTATTTCTAATTTTTAGCATAACCAGCTAATGTTAGGACTATCAATATAGACTCTATAGATAGATGTAAGCACACTGTCAAAGCACACTACATTGCATAGTTACTCTGCATATTAGGTTTTAGAGAAGCTTCTTTTTTGGTAGTTCATCCTTTCAACAGTCTTAAGAATACTTATATCTGTCCACATCTTATAAGTTAGTTATATCAAAAATAATTGGCTAACGCATCACTAGTGAGTGACAGAAACTGAGGTGGAGACTAAGTTTTCTGATGACAAGGTTATTGACTTTGTAAATATATCATACTTTGCTTTTTCAGTTTAAAATACTGTGAAAGTATGTCAGAACCAATGATTAGAGTCCTTTATTGATAATTCAATAATTTTCTTATCTTGATAAATTTTGTGCCTGCCAGTGAATTGGCTAAGGATTACAGTGTAATTGGGAATCTATTAGATTTTTTTCTGAATAAGTCATTCTACTTTCACTGATGATATTTAGGGTGCACCTAAATAATGTTGAATAATGTGTAGTTATGAGACAGAAATGATTGCATTTTATTTTATGTAGCCAGTATTTGTCCCAAGGTTCCCTCCAAAAGATGTACATATAAGAGATAATAACAGATATAAATAAATTTCTTTTAATTATTTGCTGAACTTGTATCTAAAATGCTATAAAAAATGATTGCAGCAGTCTTTAAAGTGACTGTAATTTAAACTAAATGCTGAAAATATGAAATGTAGTTGGCATGGAGAACTCTTCCTTCCCTTAAGTTAAAATCCAAATATTCACCTCTAAAATCCGTCAACTACTGGCACAGCAAACCACAGACAGAAGTCTACATAAACATGGACCTGCAATGTTAAGGACATGCAATGGGACCTGTGAAGAGAAAAACCCTGTGGCATTTTACTTATTTTACTAGATACAAGGGAAAATAAAGACTAATTTCTTTGAGTGACATTTAAATGAGTGACCCTCCTCTTTATTAAAGATGGCTGATTTGGGGAGAATATGACAAGAAAATACATTAACAGTTTTTCCTTTCCTAGATTACAGAAGGGGGATAGATTAGGAGAATGACTAGTGATTAGAAAGCTTGAATCTGTTTCTTCTTCAGCCTGTTGAATTTGGATTTTGAAAGGATAATTAATGGAAATGATAACATTCTCAAGTGGAATTTAATGAATTCAAAATATCAATAATTTTATTAAATATCCACACCAGCACAATAATCTATTTAGATAGTTTTAAACAGCTAATCCAAAAATGAAAAGATCATAAAATATCAAATGTATCTTATATAAAAGGTAACCAATAACTGCATTTTTTACTTAATTTTATTTCTGGAAATATCTAATTTATATACATGCTAAGTTATAGTTTATATAGTATATTCACATGATATATAAAACATGATTACATATAAACATAAATTATCACTACAATAAATATTTTATATGCACACATATATCATGCTGTTGTATTAGGAAAGATAGAGGGTGCCATGAACTGATGGTTAAGAGACACATTTGACTGCTTGGAATCTCCACAGACATGCTTTACGTAAGTGGTTGGTTTTCAGATATCCCAAATTTCCACAAATAAGGCTAAATTTTATTCTAATTATCAAAACAGAAAATAATGAAAACACTTTAAAAGCTTAATAAAGATGGTGCAGAGATGTTGACAATAGGAAGTCAAAATCCCAACGAAAGAAGCTGATGATGTTAAATAAGAAAAGGAACAAAATGTGATATAGTGGATACGTTCTGGTCTGCCAGGATCTCCTTGGAACATTTGTACAGGTTCTGTGTGCTCTGTCTTGGCTTCTGTGTGATTTGTTTCTAACAGTGACTCACTTTGGAGGGAAGCCCTTGGGTTATCATTGCACTTGGCTGGAAAGTACAGATACTCAGAAGTGCTTGGGAGTTTCCATCTGCCTGTGATGGCTCTTAGCCAAGGACTAGTAGAGTAGCTTCAAAGCACAGCTCCTTGGCCACAGGTACACAGGTTCAGATAACAAATGGCACGAGAGCTTTTCCCTGTGGGTTCCCTCCATGGATTCTTCCCTGAAATTTTTCGTTTCGTAACATCATTTTCTGCCCTGTTCTAAGCTCTCACTCCCTGACTAGGTTTTTCTGGGAGTATTTCCTCAGAAAGCCACTTGTGCAGAACTGGTTATCTCGGGACTAAGCAAATGATGACCCCCTCCCGTTATACAACACTTTATGGTTTTCTTTATTATGTTATTTCATCTTCAGTTCTTCCCCGACATCAGTGGTGCTGACATTGAGAACTGTAGACCACAGTCTAATCTCAAAATAAATGGAATGCGTATTTGGAAGGGTAGGTCTGATCAGATCATTCCTCTGCTCAGACCTTCCAATGACTTTCCAATTCTTTCAGAGCAAAAGCCCAGCTCCTTTCAGTCATCCACAAGACCCTCAAAGATCCTGTGGCCTTGCTATGTCACTGGCCATATTTCCATTGTCTCACAGCCACATTGGCCAACGCACTAACCCTTGGTCCTTCCTGCCTCAGGGCCTTTGGACTGACTATTCCCTCTGTTGAATCGTACTTCCACCAGATATTTACATGCTTGCCCTCTGTTCCTTCAGCTTCTCTCAACTGGTGACTGAGTCACCATCTCAGCCAAGCCTGCCCTGAATATTCTCATTACTGGCGAACCACCCACCAGCACTGCTTGTCTTTTTTTCACACTTTTTTTCATAGCAGTCATAACTGAATTGTGTCACCCGAAAATTTATTTCGAAGACCTAATCCCTAGTGTTTTAGACTATGACTTGATATGAAAGTGAGGTCGCTCAGTTGTGTCCGACTCTTTGCAACCCCATGGACTGTAGCCTATCAGGCTCCTCCATCCATGGGATTTTCCAGGCAGGAGTGCAGGAATGGGTTGCCATTTCCTTCTCCAGGCGATCTTCCCGACCCAGGAATCTAACCTGGGTCTCCCGCATTGCAGGCAGACGCTTTACCGTCTGAGCCACCAGGGAAGCCCCATGACTTGATATGAGGTCATTAAAAAGTTAAGTTAAAATGAGATCATTATGGTGGGGTCTAACCCAATATGACTGGTGTCCTTATATGAAGAGAATAGGGCTGAGAGAGGCACAGAGGGAAGACCATGTGAAGACACAGAAGACAGGCATCTACAAGCTACAGAAAAAGGTCCTTACAATTATTTCCTCCTAATAGTCATATAAAGGGCAATTTAATTTTGTCATTATTGCTCAACTGCTGTCTTTCTACATTGACTGTAATTTTCATGAAGGCAAGGAGTTTGTCCTTTATTTGGATTCAGATGTGCTATCTTATTCTTTCCCAAGGTTTTGTTGCTGTTGTTGTTTAGTCACTAGGTCATGTCTGACTCTTTTGAGACCCCATGGACGTTAGCCCTCCAGGCTCCTCTGTCCCTGGAATTTCCCAGGCAAGACTACTAGAGTAGATTGCCATTTCCTTCTGCAAGGGATCTTCCTGACCTGGGGACTGAATCCACTCTCCTGCATAGACAGAAGGTCTTTACTCCTGAGCCACCAGGGAAACCCTTCTAAAGATTTATGCTTTGCAAAAGATAAAAGTATAGCATGGGAGTTGAAACTGCTTGCCCAGGGTTATAAAGGTAGTGGAAGGATGGCAGAGGCTGTGGAAATTCCCAAAGTCCTATTTCAGATCTTGCTGGTTATCCTTCGAACCACGTGGTTACTTTGGCATAGAGGATAGAGAAATGCTAGAGCACAGCTCATACAACAGAAAATCTCACACTCATCTCACACGCATACACTAACACATTTTACACACGAATAAGCAACGGGGATGGATTGCCACAAACCATCCAACTCTTTCAGAAATGCACTTAACTTACTTGTGAAAAATAAAACATAAAGACCTGTTCTGATTACAGAATTTCTTCAGTGAGTGATGAGTGATGAGAAAGAAGAGAAAAAATGAAACTTTTGAAGGAAAGCTACAGTGTAGACAGAAGCAGTAAGAAAGAGGTATTATTAACTGGGAGCAGTTTATGGGTTTCATTTGTTCCTGTGCCTACTATGATGGAAGACAAACCTTTAGTTATGAATAAAAATATTCACCCCTTGTTCCTACCCAGGATAAAATTCCAATTTAACACATTAGCCCCTTTCTCTGCCACTCCGCCTCTGAGCTTTCCAAAGCAGTGAACCTGTATACAATTAACAGAGAGGCTTCCAACACAAGCAGAGCTTTGTTCTCATGGAAGACTATTCCTGTGTTCCCATATCTCACAGTGGTTTCCTTTCAACCAGAATCGTCTGCCAAAAGAAATGAAATAAATAAGCAAATAGGAAGAGGTGGGGAGGAAAACACTCTCTCTGATTGAAATCTATTTTCATCTCATGAAAAATATCTTAATTTTCACTTATATTCCATGCCCGTAGCTAAGGGCCATTAAAACTAATAAAACTAAATCATTTGTGACAGATCTTAGAAAACAGTTTCTGCAATCCACTGCGCTCTCAAATGCTTATTAGAAATAGTGGTTTTCTTTTCAGAAGAATGCTCGCTGAATGCTTAAAACATGTTCCCTCCGACTTTTGACAAGTCGAACTGGCAATGGAGTGTTTGAAGCAAAGCCTTGACATAAAAAAGATGTTGTGCAGCAATATCAAATATGACTGGGAAGGACGCATCAAAGCTGAGAGCATGAGGATGCAAGGCAGTTGGGGGAGCGAGAGAATCAACACATTTCTGGCATCAGAATAAGCAGTATTTGCGTGTAATGTGGGCAGAACATTCCATAAGAGTTTAAAAAGTTCTATCTCTTTCCTTAGGAGTCAAAAACCTTTGGCCAAATGTCATGCAAACCTTTGAGAATATTTTTTTTCACCTGTAATATGGGAATAATAATAGCAACAATAATAATATTACTGATAATATTTACCTACACCACATGGTTTTCTTGGGGATTAGAAGGGCGAAGATATATATATAGTAAGGGACTTTTAGAGATTGTAATGACTAAACAGATGCTAATATTCATTGTTTGTAACACTGACAGTTATCATCATTGAGCACTTACTTGGTGCAGGACAGTTTGTTAAAATTTGTTGAAGTATAGTTGATTTACAATGATGTTTTAATTTCTGCTGTACGACCAAGTGATTCAGTTGCATATATGTATATATATATAATTTTTCATATTCTTTTCCATTATGGTTTATCACAGGATTCTGAATATGATTCCTTGTGCTGTACAGTGGGACCTTGTTATTTATCCACCCTAAATATAATCATTTGCATTCTGCTAATCCCAGTCTCCCAATCCATCCTTCCCCTACCCCCTCTCCTTTGGAAGCACAGGTCCTCTATGTCTGTGAATCTGTTTCTGTGGGGTAAATAGTTTCATTGATGTCATATTTTAGGTTTTACATATAAGAGATATCATATGGTATTGTAATTTTCTTTCTGATTTACTTTGGTTACTTAATAGGATAATCTCTAGTTGCATCCATGTTGCTGCAAATAAATTATTTCATTCTTTTTAATGGTGAATAATATCCCCCTATATCACATCTTCTTTATTCATTCATCTGTTGATGGATATTTAGGCTGTTTCCATGTCTTGGATATTGTAGATAGTGTTGTGAACATACGTGTGCATGTATCTTTTTGAATTATAATTTCATCTGGATATATGTCCAAGAATGGGATTGCTGGATTGTATACCAACTCTATTTTCAGTTTTTTGAGGCGCCTCCATCCTGTTTTCCATGGTAATTGCACCATTTTACATTCCCACTAACAAGGTAGGAGGGTTCCGTTTTCTTCACACCCTCTCCAAAATTTGTTATTTCTAGACTTTTTAGTGATAGCCATTCTGACCATTATTTGGTGATACCTCACTGTAGTTTTGATTTGCATTTTTCTAGTGATGAGCAATGGTGAACTTCCTTTCATGTGCTTATAAGCCATCTGTAAGGACATTTCATATTTATGATTTCTGTTTTCACACTGGGTCCTAATATAGCCAAAATTGTCTCCATGTTATACAAACAGTCTCTCAGACTCAGAGTAGTTATTTATATTAATTAATTTTAAGATATTACCAAAGAAGCATTATGTGAGAAACATAGAAACAAAGGATATTTTTCAGAGTTAATTCAAAGAACTGTATCAGTCAGGGCTCAGCAGAAGAAGAGCAAATATTAAGACATTTTTTAATAGGTGTATGACTTTATGTCATTAAGGGAGCAGCTTAAACAGCCTCTCTGGGCAGTGTCTTTACATCTGTTTCTAGACCTTGAATTCTGCAATGTAGGCAGTTAGAAAGAAAAGATAGAAAGTCAGGGAGAGCAAGGCCAAGCTGGGACCCACCAACCTGAGGGGGAACCAACAAACATGCGCTGGGACCCATGGGGATGCTCTGGGACCTGATGTTCAGTCTTCCTCTTCCAAGCTGAACTAAGTGGGTGTTGCACAGGAGAGACTGCACCCCTCATCATGGGGCTAAGCACTCTCCTGGCCCAGGGGCCAGAGGAGTTGGGAAAGCATCCAGGTGAAGGCGGAGAGATGCTGTCCCCAGCAAGGAGGTGACCCAGGAGATAAGTGTCAAGGTGTGTAAAGTGCAAAGCACCCGTCCCAGCCTTCCACTGTAAAGCATAACATGGCTATTGCTTCATTTATGCCCTCCAAATCTTGCAAAATATTTCTCCTATGGCTCATTCTAACTGGAAAGCTACAGAGAAGGAAATTCTGGGACACAGTTCTGCTAGCCAAGTTGACACATCATAAAGCTACCACAGTCCACTCTTTCCAAGTTAGGAAACTTACAAAATTATTTTGCTTTGCATTACATTATGTTAAGACAGTTGTCTGCTATGTTAATATTTGCCAACCATTTCCCCAAAGGAGGAGACAAAGACCTTCTCTTAGTCTTCGGCTTATGTTCATTATCCTAACTGAGTCACATGCTCCTTTTGATATCCTGTGACTTAATAATGAAATGTAGCTTGTGTTAGATTGGGAGAGGGAAAGACAGCAACAATACATATACAGTCATATCAAAATTAAGATGTGATATTCGTAACTATTTAACTGGTAATGTGGTCACATCTGGTATTTTTTAGCTACTTCCTTCCTCTCTTGGTTCCATAGTGTGTTATTGTCTTTCCTCAATTAGTAGTGGTCCTTAGCTAGTTGGCTGATTCAGACCTTCACTCCTGAAGCGTCAGGGCCAGTATCAATCTTGCCTGAATTGAGTTGTTATAGATTTGGTCTGACTTAATCATGGACACGATGGACGTGTGTCTGAGTGAACTCTGGGAATTGGTGATGGATGTGGAGGCCTGGCGTGCTGCGATTCATGGGGTCGCAAAGAGTCAGACATGACTGAGTGACTGAACTGAACTGAACTGAATCATGGACATAGGAATACTAAGAAATAAACAGAATTCTCCTGCATTCTAGGGATATTCCTTCTTAGTCCCATTGCAAGTCAGTTTTTCCTTGATAATCAGGGTTATTCACCCCAGTCACTAGAATTACCCTACTGTTTCCTTGTTGACTCACTGACAGAAGCTCAAAGTGGCAGCTGTTGGTCTCAACTTTCAGGTCAGTGGGATTATTGTTGGCAAAATCAGTAATTTGGTATGCATCAAACCTATGCATGGGTCATTCTTTGTTCTTCTTTCTCTGAAGCCTGATGGAACTTAAGTATGTTTATAGGTGCAAAGAGAGACAGTGGAGGTAATTCCTGAGTAGGACTAGTGGTCTTTTGGAAACCATTACAGTTTCTTCAGGAGGGGAAGTTATTTCTACTGTTAAATTTTAGAGGTCCAAAATCCCCAGATTTATTGGAATATACCCCTATGCCCCATTGCTAATTTTAGGGTTTTATTAATCTCTGATTAATGCCCAACCTTTAATAACAGAGATTTCTAGGAGATGGGGGACTCAGTTTGCATTATATTTCAGCTCCCTGAAATATCAAACTTTGGGTTTGGTTTTCAGAAATCCAGACCCTGTAGTCATAAGAGATACAGGTTACTTTTAGTACAAACATAGAAAATTTCAGGTCTGTTACACAGATCTTCCAGAGAAGGCAATGGCACCCCACTCCAGTACTCTTGCCTGAAAAATCCCATGGATGGAGGAGCCTGGTGGGCTGCAGCCCACGGGGTTGCTGAGGATTGGACACGACTGAAGTGACTTAGCTTAGCTTGTACAGATCTTCGCTGGTAAGTTAAAGCTGTATATTCACCATTTTCTCCCCCCATGTTTCTTGTACATTTAGAACCAATCAATCGGCTCCATTAGAAGCCTTATTTTGACTAAAATATTCTTTGACAACATGTACTTAGTGAGGCTTGTTTTCTATAGGCATTTGATTACGGGTCTGCAGGTGACGATTTGCATAACACTTCTGCCACTACACTACGTGAACTACTTGAGTTTCCTTAAGAACTAGAAAGGGGAGTGAGTCAAATTTTTAAATCTTGCAAGATCGGGAAAAAACAATATATAAACTAGAACAGTTTAGAAAACTCATTCTTAAGATATCATTCTTCTAGAATCTCTCTCAGTGACAAGTTGTATATCCGCAGGGTTCAGTTGGGGAGGTGGAACTATAGGGATTTATTTACAGTAGAGATTTGACTTTGCACAGTTGTGGCCCTGCTTAAACACTTTCTACATGGGTGTCATCACAGGTAGATGAAATAGATATTAAGTGAGGTGAGCAAACATGTGCTGGAATCCCTGAGAAGGATTTGAAACCCAGGTCGGCTCTCAGTGCCACCATCTGTGATAAGTGGGTGTCCTGCAGGAGAAGCTGATCTTCATCACAGAGCTAAGCACACCACTGGTTCTGAAGGAGAAGAAGCTAAAAGAGGATCCAGGAAAAGGAAAATAATTGCAGGCCTGGCTGTCACCTGCTACCAACAAGGTTAACCAACAGGCGAGTGACCACCTGTGTGGGGTGCGCAGTACCTGTTCAGACTGTGACTGGAGCATAAAACCCCGAATAACTGCTACTTCACTTCTGCTCTCCAGCTGTCAAGGGATACTATTGCTTGTGGTACACCTGAGCCTGGAATATGGAGGGAAAAAAATTCTGGGAAAAGTAGTTCATTCTGGTCAAAGGGATTCATTACCAAACCCCATTTCTTAGATGAACCCCATTATATATATATATATCTGGAGATATATAACCTGTTACTGTAATCTTTCAAATGCAATATATTTACTATCCTATCTGCATTTTCGTGAGCAGTGGTACTAGGAGGAAGAGGTATGCTGCATCAAGGCTATGAGTTTCCTCAATAGATTCAGTGGAGAAATGTTAATTTTGGGCATGAATCATGAGGTCTAAATAAGATAAAATACATTAGATATTTACCTACAGTTATTTGGCATGAAATATGTACTCATAAAATATTGCATTTCTTTTCATAATGCTATAATTTGTATTCTGGCTGTTTTAAGAGTTGCATCAGTCTATTCTATTGATAAGTTGATTTTCTTACCCATATTATGAATCCCCAATAACCTCATTGAGTTTGCTTGTTTTTGATGAGCAAAGCAAAACAATCCATTTGAAAGGACCCTGTAAAATGAATAGCACTTTGTAAAAGGGAAAGTGTTACAGTTATCATGCTGTACTTGTTTCACAGGTAATTTGATAATCATTTGAAATCCACCTGCACCCCTTTCGTAGATACAAATTTCCTATTTTAATCTGTTGGTGTGAAAGGATACAGAAAGGTATTCCTCGTGCTTACCTTTGGCAGGGAAATGGGAACACATGAAATAACCACAACAGCTTTACTAGGTGAGGTGGCAGATAAAATGTTTAATGTTTGAAAGTGAAACAGTGGTCATGAGAACTAACAATTGCATTATATTTTTGTGGAACTGTGTTTTTTTTGTTGTTGTTGTTGTTTTAACTTCTCAGTTCATGTGAAGTTTCTACCTCTTGGATGAATTGAAAGCTTTGTTTCTTCTTGCCTCAGAGAATAGTGTTTAAAGCTACACTGGGTTGATCTGAAATACCCCTTTCTCTACTCAAGTAGAGAAACACAGAGTGGTCTGAATAGGCTTCAGACAGAGTTTGACTATCCGCCTTGTCCACGCTGTGAAAATTAAAAAGACACAGGTGTCTATATGCCCATCTGGTAGGATAAGTGATTCAGGCAGGTGATTGTGATCATGGGGGTATATGTGGTATATGCGTGCCACATGCATTATAACAGAGGAAACTAAAATAGTTGAAGAATAGGGCCTTTTTCAGTACCAAGCTGACACTAGAGGGGACGGGGACAGAGACGTGTTTTAATTTCAGAAAGTTTACAACCTATTTGGGAGATGAGTTTTACTCTCCAGGAAAAACAAAAGCATAATAAATCAAGAATTCATGGCTCAAGATTCTACATGGTGGGTACAGACAAATGATACTAAATATTCTGAGGGAGAGTAGGAATAGTTATCATATAATATGCTGTGTTCTGCGTGCTTAGATGCTCAGTCATTTCTGACTCTTGTAACTCCATGGACTGTAGGCCACCAAGCTCCTTCGTCAGTGGGATTTTTCATGTAAGAATACTGGTGTGGGTTGCTATTTCCTTCTCCAGGGGATCTTCCTGACCTGGGGATTAACCCCACCTCTCCAGACAAATTCTTAACCCACTGAGCCATGGGGTAAGTCCTTATAATATAATGTAGTATATTATAATGTTATGACCAGGAAAGTGGAGTTTGACTACTAGCTCTGTTTCTTATTATATAATCTTGAACTTCCTAACTTTAAAATGGAAGTTACAAACTCTGTATTACAAATTTTTGTGATTTTATAAGAAAATATATTTGAAAACTTGTATATGTAGGTTGCTTATCAGTTTATAAAACACTTGAAAACTTTAGAGAACTTCCTCTCAAGGAAAAGCAGAGTTACACACACACACATACACACTCATTTTATGTCATAATACTTAATGTAATTTAATATTTAGTGTAATTTAAACCTTGAAATTACATTTAGAGAATGTATGACATTTTTATGTTCATCCAGTAGGAGAAGTGGCGTAACAAAGGGTAAGAAACACTTTGTTGATCATTCAAAATAGCCCTGTGAATTAGGTTTTGAGAAATTATTCTCCCCATTTCACTGATGGAGCAATTAATGTTCAGAAACATTAAATGACTTGTCAGAATTTTTGAAGAGCCAGGGCTCTTGGTTCCAAACCAGATCTCCCACATGTAGTGCATAGGGATTATGGACCAAGTTGCAAAGGTTTCACAGAAAACTTTGATGAGACTTTGGTATACAGACAACAATAGATAAGGATGTTTATGGATGTTAGGAAAGGTGGGAAAGTAAGAATTCATTCAGCTTTTTAATCCTTATGCAAAAGGAGGGAGAAGGCATTGATGCATTTAATTTGTGATTTCATTCTGTTTTATTTTCATCCATTTTAAGTTGGGTAGAAATTTAGAAAGACCTCTGAAAATGTATGCAAAGCCAGTCGCTAAGGGAGTTAGAAGTTCCAAATAGGAAAGAAATCCAATCACCATCTTCTCAACCTTTCATAGAAATTCACGGTTCAGCAAAGTACCATAACAAATATAGAGAATCAGGAAATCTTCTAGTGCCTCAGTGATCACAGAGCCATGAGCCATAAGCAGGCTGGCTCTACAGAGAATAAATCATTCAAGGAAAACTTGATTACTTTTTTGATAGGAATAGAAGATTCATTGTCAGAAGGAATGGTGTGGATGCAATATATTTTGATTTTTAAGGAACCATACCCATTGGGGAATTTTACATAAAAATTAATTTCCTTTGGATTGATTATAAGTCTTGCTAAGGAGGCACAAACCACACCAATGGGCCATACATTATATGTGATAAGAAGAGGGAAATAAAGGAAGATAATGAGGGAAGGGGCACACTGAGGAAAAAGTTGAAGACAGGAAGAGACAACGAGAAACTCAGAAACGTGTTAGGAAGGAAGGGTTTTTTTTTTTAGACAAACACAATGTATCCTGGTATTAAAATCTTTATATCTTTCACCGGAAATGCAATTTCTTGAGGTTCTTGGATTTAACAACACACATTGAGCATTCATGTCAGATCACAGTGACTTTAAGAGATCATTATAACTGGATCTCCAACTTCAACTGAGTGTATGACCACGTGGGATAAGTGGACAGGTTGGTGTTCTTCGGGCAAATCTCAGAGTAACTTCAAAAAGTGTAGCCAGTGGGCCTAGGCACAGATGAGTCAGGAAAACCTGAATTCGCATAATGGTTTTAGCATTTACTTCTTTATCTGTTCTCTGCTTAAGAGGTTGAGACTAATTCACTTGCCTTTGAATATGGGCTGCCCTTAATGACTTGCTTTAAACAAATTGAATATCATGGAAGTGACAGTGTGTAACTTCTAAGCCTACATCATAGAATGGGATGCATATTCCACACAACTCTCTGTTAACAATGCACCTCTGTAGTTGTGACCCCCAAGTAGGGTGTGTGGCTACCTTGAAACTTGAGCCACCACATGGAGATAGCACAGAAGAACAGAAAGATGCCCTAGGAGTCCCATGGGGACTGCAGCCAAGAGATTAAAAGACGCTTGCTCCTTGGAAGTAAAGCTATGACCAACCTAGACTACATATTAAAAAGCAGAGACATTACTTTGCCAACAAAGGTCCGTCTAGTCAAGGCTATGGTTTTTCCAGTGTCATGTATGCATGTGAGAGTTGGACCATAAAGAAAGCTGAGTAGGGAAGAACTGATGCTTTTGAACTGTGGTGTTGGAGAAGACTCTTGAGAGTCCCTTGGACTGCAAGGAGATACAACCAGTCCATCCTAAAGGAAACCAGTCCTGAATATTCATTGTAAGGACTGATGCTGAAGCTTCAATACTTTGGATACCTGATGCAAAGAACTGACTCATTGGGAAAAACCCTGATGCTGGGAAAGATTGAAGGCAGGAGGAGAAGGGGATGACAGGGGATGAGATGGCTGGATGGCATCACGGACTCGATGGATGTGAGTCTGAGTGACCTCCGGGAGATGGTGATGGACAGGGAGACCTGGCGTGCTGCGATTCATGGGGTCGCAAAGAGTCAGACACGACTGAGCGACTGAACTGAAGACAGCATATTAAAAAGCAGAGTCATTACTTTGCCAACAAATGTCCATCTAGTCAAACCTATGGTTTTTCCAGTGGTCATGTATGGATGTGAGTTAGATTATAAAGAAAGCCAAGTGCCGAAGAATGATCCTTTTGAACTGTGGTGTTGGAGAAGACCCTTGAGAGTCCCTTGGATTGCAAGGAGATCCAACCCCTCCATCCTAAAGGAAATCAGTCCTGAATATTTACTGGAAGAACTAATGCTAAAACTGAAACTCCAAACTTGATGTGAAGAACTGACTCATTGGAAAAGACCCTGATGCTGGGAAAGATTGAAGGCGGGAGGAGAAGGGGACAACAGAGGATGAGATGGTTGGATGGCATCACCAACTCAATGGACATGAATTTTAGTAACTCCGGGAGTTGGTGAAGGACAGGGAGGCCTGGTGTGCTGCAGTCCATGGGGTCGCAGAGAGTTGGACACGACTGAGTGACTGAACTGAACTGAATTTCCCAAAAGCCCTTGCAGAGAAGTCCATCTTGGCTAAAGGATACACACACACAGAATAGAGGGCCCTGAGTCAAATTACAAAGCAAGATGATACACCAGAGGAAAACAAAGACCCAGAAGACTACCCCCTTGTAAATGACTTAACTTCCCAAGGATGACCTTTCTCTGAGTTCACCCATGCTGTTGTTTGCATGTACTCTGCTTTTCTGATAAACATCTAACTTTCCATTCCATCTTCTGTCTCCCTGTCAAATTTTTTTTTCTCCTCAAATAGATAAGAACTGGGACCCAGATTCTAGGCCCTCACTCTCAGGATCTAGTGGTTAGGATTCGGGGCCCTTCTGCCACAACCAGGGTTCAGCCCCTATCTTGCTTCCAGTTGCTGCTCACTGCTGTCTCTCTGAAATCCGTAGTGCCTGCTTAATTGTTCTGAACATTCATAGCTCACCAAAAGGTTAGTACTGATCATATTATTAAAGGTGGTATTAAAGGCAGTTGTATATGAAGTAATCTACAATAGTGAAATGTAGTATATATATATAGTACAAAAGTAGTATATATGCAGTATAAAAGTGGTATATTTATGGTAATAAAAGTCACACTAGACTGCCCTGGTGGTCTAATGGTTAAAACTCTGCTTCATATGCAAGGGGTTCAGTCCCTAGTTGGGGAACTAAGATCCCACATGCCATGTGGTGTGACCAATTTATAAATAAATAAAATCATACTGAGGGACTTAGAAAATCTTCCCAGGGTATACTACTCAAGGTTCTCCAGAGAAATAGAACCAGAAGGAGATGAGAGTGGGGTTGGGATAGAGGTGGGAGGTTGAAAGATTTATTTAGAAGAATTGGCTTAGACAATTATGGAAGGTGAGAAGTTCCACAATCTGCTGTCTGTAAGCTGAAAACCCAGAAAAGCAGGTGGTATAATTCAGTTTGAGTCCAAAGGTCTGGGAACCAGGGAAGTCAACCCCAATGTGAGGGCAGGAGAAGATGAGATGAGATATTTCAGCTCACTAGTCAGACAGGAAAGAAGGAACAAATGCCTTCCTCCACCTTTTGTTCTATTCAGGTCCTCAGTGGATTGGGTGCTGCCCACCTACACTAAATCTACATATTCAAATGTTGTCTCATCCAGAAATACCTTCACAGCCACTCTAAGACATACTATTTAATGTGGGCATTCTGTGGCCAGTTAAGTTGACATATAAAACTAACCATCACACAGTCACTCCATGAGGTAAGAAGGTCTCGGTAATCAACAAACATAATCTGACATGCCTAAAACTGTCTCACTGCACATGCTTCCGATTTGAATTAAAATAGCGCCATGATTTTCCTACCTAATGTTCTTTGTATTCTGTTGTGCCAACTTAGATCTCTGAGGAAAAATTCATGGGTAAGTTCATGCACTGGTGATATTATGATCAGAGATTCAGGAATATCAACTCATACTCTGTTAAACAACCCTTCCCAAAGGGTTTTGCAAGATACTGTAATAGAAGAGATTATACAAAAATAAATTGAAATTTACAATATTATTAATAATAGCTTTACAGTTGCCTAGTAATCCCTAACTAGTTGTTTACCAAATCAAATAAGAACCTTTTTCTCAGCAATACCATGCTCATTCTTGCCTGTGGGAAGAGGGAAAAAAAAAAAAACCTCTTAATGCATTTATACAACCAGCTCCTTGCCCTGAAAGAGAAAGATATAAGATAAGCCATCTGCCCTGGGGCCTGACTATACCAAAGGCAGAAAGAGAAACACAATAAAAGGAAAGTGGGATTCTTCCTTTAAAGAAGAATAGGCCTGCCTGAAAGTGAAGCTTAGTGCAATGCATTGAATATATTCTGGGTTCACACCAAGAGGAAAAAGCAGCACCTCTTCCCTGAGGAGAGAGCTAAGCGGGTAGGAGGAACAGAGTCTGGCTTAGACAGTGGCACCAAGTGAGAGTCTGAATTATATTGAAGAGGCTTGTGCAATTTGTGCTGAATGAAATCAACCCTGTTGTCCTGTTCACAACTTAATTGTCCAAGGGATCAATACACCAATGAAATACAGGCTGCATATAAAAGAAGACAAACTCATCTGGTGAGACTCATTATGCCACTGTCCCCAGTGGTGGCCCGCCCAGTTAGAGGTGGCATGCTGGTCTGATTAAGCTCCTCCCTGCAGGTGGCATAAATAGTAAGTATATCAGAAAATAAGGAGTCCTGTAAGGCCAGACTTCATGCCCAAACAATGAGCTGTTATTCTGCTTCCCACAAAATTTACTACAATTAGACGTGGACCCAGGATGAATATAGTATAAGGGCAGGAGATACGTGACTCAGTGGTAAAGAATACACCTGCAGTGCAGGAGATGCAGGAGATACAGGCTCAATCCTTGGGTCAGGGAGATCCCCTAGAGTAGGGGAGGCATCCCACTCCAGTATCCATGCCTGGAAAATCTATGGACAGAGCAGCCTGGCATGCTACACTCCATGGGGTTGCAAAGAGTCAAACACAACTAAGCATGCATGGATGCAGGCGATCCATCCAGGGCGTGTTATATTTGACATTGCTTATCTTCTAACTAAGCTCTTTAAAGTCACAAAAGATGCTTTAGGCTGACCCCCTATATTGGAGCTTAAAGAAAGCAAGAAAAGAAAGAAAGTGAAGTTGCTCAGTCATGTCCGATTCTTTGTGACACCATGGACTGTAGCCGACCTGTCCGTGAATCTCCAGGCAAAAATACTGGAGTGGGTTGCCATTTCCTTCTCCAGGGGATCTTCCCAACCCAAGGATCAAACCTGGGTCTCCCACATTGCGGGCAGATGCTTTTACCTCTGAGCCACCAGGGAATCTTCCCTGATGGAGTGTAAAGATCTAACTAATATTTTACCTCTCTCTCTAAGGAGTTTAGTATTTAGTTTTATCTTTTTTTTTTTTTCAATTCTCTGTGAAACATAGCATCAAGCTTAGCATCTTGCTAAGTGTATATTATAAATTAGTTGGAGTTCTCCTGTTTATTTCCCAGAGAGCTAAAGTTGACATCCATGCATGTCATATGTATGTTTTTTTTTTCTCCTTTTATGTGTTTTCTTATGCATATAAGTGACAGACAAATAACTCATAAGTGTCTCTTACGGGCAGACATCTAAAATTTCTTTAGCTTTTTTAAAATGACCTTATTCTTCAGGTCACCAGTATAATTCTCTTGACCTTTTCTAGTTAGCCCCCATCCTCCCAAGAATGCAGTGAGGAAAACTAGATATAAATATTTAATAGTAATCTCAATCTCAAAGATTTCAAACAAATCACAAGGCTCATTTCTTTATGCTTGAATATCCTAGTTTTGATATATATTTTAGTATCTTTTAAATATTTTTTAATCAAAAGAGCATCACATTGTATATAACGTAAGTTCTGTTGTAACTGAGCTCACTAGAAAATGATCAGAGGCTTTCAGTCAATATAGTCTGAATATGTAATCAACTCAACCTACTTCTGTAGATGATGTCAGTAGATTCTTATTTAAGAACCCACATGTAGAGCCAGGGATAAATTCTCCCTTTTGACAAAGGGTATTTTAAAACAAGTCACTCTTCAGATCTTTTCTGGCCATGCTGCTCTAACCTTTGGAAACTTATGAATAAGGTTGGATACTTTTGGAGACTATAAATGCTGTAAATCAACTCTATAGCAATTCTACATCATGACCTTGAAAATAAACGTCTCCTACTTATGAAAGAACATTGTAGAGGGTGAAATTTATAGAACTGGAATTAACCCATGCAGTTGTCATCCTAAAAATTAATTTATATATCCAACCCACCAGTACTGTAATAGAAAATAGAGATGTGGAGTTATATGGGAAATCACAGAAGAGGATCATGACAATTCTGAGTTGTATAAGCTCTTGACACCCATTAATGAAATCATTTTGCTTAGGAGATGAGGAAGCACAGCTGCAGAGAAGTTATGTCCTGTTGGAAATTAGTGGCAAAGTAGGGGCTACAGCTAATATTTTATTGTTTCAAATCTAGTGTCCCTCCTCCCATGTTTCACTGCTTTTGAAATGCCTAGGAAGTGCCAACAATAAATTGGCACTTGCCTATCAACCACAAAGGCAAAGGAGAAAGGAAAAGATATACCTATCTGAATGTAGAGTACCAAATATTAGCAAAGAGAGATAAGAAAGGCTTCCTCAGCAATCAATGCAAAGAAATAGAGGAAAACAATAGAATGGGAAAGACTAGAGTTCTCTTCAAGAAATTTAGAGATACCAAGGGGACATTTCACAAAAAGACGAGCACAATAAATGACCGAAAATGTATAGACCTAATAAAAGCAGAAGATATTAAGAAAAGGTGGCAAGAACACAGAAAAATTATTAAAAAAAAAAAAAAAAACAAGAAAAAAGATCTTCATGACCCAGATAACCATGATGGTGTCATCACTCACTTAGAGCCAGACATCCTGAAATGTGAAGTCAAGTGGGCTTAGGAAGCATCACTATGAACAAAGCTATTGGAGGTGATGGAATTCCAACTGAGCTGTTTCAAATCCTAAAAGGTGATGCTGTGAAAGCACTGCACTCAGCATGGCAGCAAATTTGGAAAACTCAGCAGTGGCCACAGGACTGGAAAAGGTCAGTTTTAATTCTAATCCCAAAGAAAGGTAATGCCAAAGAATATTCAAACTACCACACAGTTGAACTCAACTCACTCACTAGCAAAGTGATGCTCAAAATTCTCCAAGCCAGGCTTCAACAGTACACGAACCATGAACTTCCAGATATTCAAGCTGGATTTAGAAACAGAAGAGGAACCAGAGATCAAATTGCCAACATCTGTTGGATCATTGAAAAAGAAAGATAATTCCAGAAAAACATCTACTTCTGTTTTATTGACTATGCCAAAGCCTTTGACAGTGTGATCACAATAAACTGTGGAAAATTCTTCAAGAGATGGGAATACCAGGCCTCCTTTCTTGCCTCCTGAAAAATCTGTATGAAGGTTAAGAAGTAACAGTTAGAAACGGACATGGAGCAATGGACTGGTTCTAAATCAGGAGAGAAGTGTGTCAAGGCTGTATATCGTCACCCTGCTTATTTAACTCATATGCAGAGTACATCATGAAAAATACTGGACTGGATGAAGCATAAGCTGAAATCAAGATTGCTGGGAGAAATATCAATAACTTTGAATATGCAGATGACACCACCCTTATGGCAGAAAGTGAAGAAGAACTAAAGAACCTCTTAATGAAAGTGAAAGAAGATAGTGAAAAAGCTGGCTTAAAAGTCAACATTCAAAGAACTAAGATCATGGCATCTGGTCCCATTGCTACTGCTAAGTCGCTTCAGTCATTTCCAACTCTGTGCGACCCCATAGATGGCAACCTACCAGGCTCCTCCATCCTTGGGATTCTCCAGGCAAGAACACTGGAGTGGGTTGCCATTTCCTTCTCCAATGCATGAAAATGAAAAGTGAAAGTGAAGTCACTCAGTTGTGTCCGACTCTTCAATATCCCATGGACTGTAGCCTACCAAGCTCCTCCATCCGTGGGACTTAACCAGGCAAGAGTACTGGAGTAGGGTGCCATTGCCTTCTCCCGTTACTTCACGGCAAATAGATGGGGATACAATGGAAACAGTGAGAGACTTTATTTTCTTGGGCTCCAAAATCACTGCAGATGATGACTGCAGCCATGAAATTAAAGGACACTTGCTCTCTGAAAGAAAAGCTATGTCCAACCTAGACAGCATATAAAAAACAGAGTCATTACTTTGCTGATAGAGTCCATCTAGTCAAGGTTAAGGCTTTTCCTGTGGTCATGTATGGATGTGAGAGTTGGACCATAAAGAAAGCTGAGTACTGACGTATTGAGGCTTTTGAACTGTGGTGTTGGAGAAGGCTCTTGAGAGTCCCTTGGACTGCCAGGAGATCAGCCAGTTAATCCTAAAGGAAATCAGTCCTGAGTGTTCATTGGAAAGACTGACGCTGAAGCTCAAGCTCCAATACTTTGATCACCTGATGGGAAGAACTGACTGATTGGGAAAGACCCTGATGCTGGGGAAGATTGAAGGCAGGGGGAGAAGGGGACAACAGAGGATGAGGTGGCTGGATGGCATCACTGACTCAATGGACATGAGTTTGAGCAAGCTCCAGGAGTTGGTGATGGACAGGGAAGACTGGTGTGCTGCAGTCCATGGGGTCACAAAGAGTCGGACATGACTGAGTGAATGAATGAACTCTGAATTACAAATTGGCGCTTGCCAGGAGCATTTGCCCATCACCGAACAACACAAGGGTATTTCCCATCTTCCTGCGCTATTGTAGCTACTCCCTTCAACACTGAACTCCCAGGTTGGATAGTGAGGCACTCTGTGCCCAGGGAGACTGGTGGAACTGGTCTTTAGATAGATAGTTCAACATTTTCAGGAACTGGTTCCATTATCCCAATCCTTTCATTTCCTCATATCCAGAAAAGCACTGAATCCCTTCATGGTGACATCAGCTCCTCCTGGCTAGCAGAAAAGTAAAATAGGCGCTTGATTGCCCTGGACTCCCCCTTCACCAAAATCTTGCGTATTGACCCTCCTCCCCCTGCCTCTTTGGAGCGGCCTCTCAGAGCTATCTCAGGTGCTGCCTCCTGGGCCATCAGCCTCATTTTGCCCCAAATAAAACTTAACTCATGACACTTACGTTGGCATCATTTTAGGCGACAGAAGTCTTTCCATATCCTCATAACTCTGAATCCAGGGAGACCTCAAAAGAAATCTGACTGCTTTTCTTGGTCCTGGTTACAATTTCCAGTTGGATATCACACCCCAGGGCTTTTCTCTGATGTCTTATCAGGGCCCAGGAGGAAATGAGGACATCTCCTCCGTTCTCCACTGTGACTTCATCTTTGTACCTGCAAGGAAATGAGGTCTCTCTCTGGGTGCTTAACTGCAATCATGCGCTCTGGAACTCTTCCCTAACTTCGTTCATTTTCGGCATAAATGCTCTGAAGCAGGTCCTGCCTGAGAAGTGCCGCCTTCCCATTAGCCTTCCTCAGTCTCTAGCCTCACCTGACCTTTGTCTTCCGACTTAATCTCTCTATAGTTTAAAGACAATGGACACTGTTGTTTATTGAATCTGCATAAGAAAAGTGGCAACTGATGTATCACTTATGCAAACATATGCCACTGATGCAGGCTGAAATATTGCAGGGTTCCCAGGATAACACATTTCCATTTCTACCACTCTGCATATTTCCCTTGGGGCCAGCTGGAAAGCTATGCTGTCTTTCAATATGTGATGGACCTGGATTCTATTTCAGGCACATAAAAATAAGAAATACTCTCCTGGGATTTGTTTATGTCATTACTGTGCCAAAATCTAAAAGGAAATAGTACTTGATATCCATACCTTACAGACACCAGGGGAATTTATTTTTCAGGGGCAAACACCCTAGCTATGGGAAGTGATTATATCTAGATACCAGTGCTGTTAAAAGGACATTTATCTAGTAGAGTACATACCAAAACTCTTTTTCAGGCTTCCTATTCCCTCTCCAGAAATATTTTAACGGGAAGCATGGTCATACAAGTAACAAACCTCTTGCAAATGCCGTCTGTATATACTCTCAGTACCATAGACTAGCCCCATGCCTGATAGTTTTCATGGTCATTCCATTCAGTGCGGTGATTTGTTCAGATAAAATGGAAAATTGAAATGGAGCTGTTGCCGGATACAACGTAGTCGACTTTTTCTATTTTGTCAAAATGGCATGGCTGCTCATTTTTTCATGGCCATGAGTTGAAATAAATTAAACTTTCCAACGGCAAAACTTCTCTGAGATCAGATTGGAATATATTGATTAGCTCTTTGAGGCCTGATGGATTGGAGGTTCTTGCTTTATAAACACATTTACAAACATGCCTTAGAAACAGTTGCTTAGCGCTGGGTAGACTGATTGTGTTTATTTAAAACTGCAGAGAAGGGTGTACCTGCAACCCCTGCTTTTAACCTATCAATGTTTTCATCCCAGATCAAAGGTGACAAGTGAAGTGTTGCTCCCTTTAGTGACTTCTAAGACCAGCTCAAGGCTGGCTGTCCCAGTGATGCATCAGAGTAATGCATCAAAGTCTCAAGAACGTCTTAGCTTGCCATAGAATGCTACAGTATTAGAGCTGGGGGAGACTTAAGACCTCATCTCCTTCAGCGAGAGAGAGTCAAATTCTCTAATTTTTTTTTTCAGTTTACACCAGGGCTGACTTTAGAGATGATTTTAGAGTTAGAAAGGGATTTTAGCCATTTTCTATTCCAAGGCCTAACAATTCAAATAACTTTGGTTCACTGGGCATATAACATTAAGTGAGTAAAATGGGTCTAGTAGGCAGTATTGTGAGTAAAGGATGTGGGCTTGATTCGTAATGGGGGAGCGGTCTCTCTACTCTGGGTGATCATTTTCATGGAAGAATATGGGCCCAGTATTTCCAAATAGACTGAATTTTCAAAAGAATCTAGAAATATGGATATTATATGACTAATTCCATATATCTTTAAAAAAATGAAATGAAAAATGTCTGCAGGTTAAAAAAAAAAGAATAAGCAAAGAAAAATAACACAGTTGCAGACTGAATTTAGTCTAAGAGTCGTGAGAATGGTCTCTGATTTACTCATTGTTTCTTGCTGATGAGAAAATGAAATTTAGAAAATTGAATGCCATGAGTGAATGTCATCAGTGACGCTGAAACGCACGTTTCCACTTTCTCAGCCTGCTATCGCGTGTGCCACCGTGACGGGCAGAACTTGCAGTAATTACAACCCAAGCCACGCTCTTGGTCCTGGATGATGTTATAGAATCTTAGGTATAGAGCATAATGTGTGTGTATGTGCATTCAGCCACGTCTGCCTCTTTGCGACATCAAGGACTGCAGACCTCAGGATCGAACCCAAGTCTCTTGTGTCTCCTGCATTGGCAGGTGGATTCTTTACCACTCATCTTCCCCAGTGGCTCAGTGGTAAAGAACCCACCCAGTGGTAATGCAGTAGATGTGAGTTCCATCCCTGGGTTGGGAAGATCCCGTGGAGGAGGGCATGGAAACCTGCTTCAGTATTCTTGCCTGGGAAATCCCATGGACAGAGGAGCCTGGTGGGCTACAGTCCAGGGAGTTGCAAAGAGTCAGACATGATGAGCAACTTCACTCACTCAAGATCACAAGGAGGGTGAATAGAGCAGAAGCCGGTGTGATGCTAATGCTACCACATGCTTTTCTAGGAAACTGGGTCTTCTGATTTACTGAGAGTTTCCGGACCTTGTGTAAAGCCTTGGTATTTAGAAAAATTGCAGAAGCCTGAAAGTCCTTAGATATTGAGCAAAATATTTTCAAGTTAGTTCTACTTAAGTCATGAAAGTTTAACAGAACAGCTTTTTATTGCAATTAATAAAACATTAAATATTAACTAATAAAATTATATACCTGGCTAAAAATTAGATTTTTCTTTGCTATATTGTCCTTTAACAAGATATCTGGAAATAGGTAGTAGTTGACAGCTGTTCAGTATCTCAGCAACATCAGGGCTGGTGCCTCTGATAACCTTGCTCTTTCCCTTGTGGGGCCTGACGGGCAGGCATTGCAGCTCCAGATTATCAAGGAGACGTTTGATTGGTAAAGGATGGTGCCTTTCTAGCTTTTCCTGTCTTTTTATCAGGGCAGTGAAAGCTTTCCAAGAAACCCTAATAACAGATCCTAACTTATACCTCTTTGGCCTTAACCATACACATCACCATCTCTAGTCAGAAAGGAGTCTGGAAAGTCTATTTGCCACTCTTAGAGGCTGCAAGTTGGTGCTAAGTGTTAAGTCACTTTAGTCATGTCTGACTCTTTGAGACCCCATGGACTGTAGCCCACCAGGCTCTTCTCTCCATGGGATTCTCCAGGCAAGAATACTGGAGTGGGTCGCCATGCCCTCCTCCAGCGGATTTTGATCCAGTGGGTTTGATCCCTGAGTCAGGGTCAGGGATCAAACCCACGTCTCTTACATCTGCATCAGCAGGCGGGTTCTTTTACCACTAGTGCCACCTGGGAAATTGATATGAGGCTTGAAAATAGGTGTGAGGTAAACCATTATCTTCCACAGGAAAGAGCACCAATAACTCAAGAACATTTACAATCAAGTTTGAAACAAGGAAGGTTTGGAGATTCACTCTGCACTATGACCCAAATGCTCTTTTTCTGTAAGGATTCTGAGTAATTAAAGTTGATCCTTTGGACTGTGTACTCCCATGCTATCATGAGATCTGCTCGATCATCTTTGGCTCTGCCATCTTGAGCTGCTTCCACCCTTCACTGAAATGTATCCCTTCTAATTCGCTTGGAGATGGTTATTGGATTCACAAAAGGGAGAGTTATGAAGCACAGCAGGAACACTGGGGGAAAGGTGCTGTGATTCTGCTCAGATTCTATTAGAGTAGAAAACAGGCTGGATATTGAGGGGAAATTTATGTAATGTATTCCAGCATTGTCCAAGGCAGAGCATCATGTTTTATGCAGGCAGAGGCAGTCGAGGTGTGCAGTGTGAGAACTCCACTACACGCAGCGAGACAAACAATAAAACTGAATGGGCACTGGGCAGAAAATAAACCCTGGGTTTTATGGGAAGCGTTTACAATCTCCATTCTATACCAAGACTTCATAGTCGATCTTAGAAAGAAAGAGAGTCTTTTAAAAAGCCTATAAGAAATCTTTTCTGCTGTTTATTTAGATGGATTCTAAGTGACTAAGTACCTAGCTCCTTTAAGAACCAAGGCTGTGTGATTTAAGCAAAGGGAGTAATACTGGATCAATGAATGGAAAAAAATACAAGAGAGATAGAGTAGCATTATGATCCCTCCCATAGGAGGAAGTTCAGAGTGAGACTCAGAAGACTAGGATTTCCAGCTGAAAGTAGGTGGGATTGAAGTGGAAGAAGTAAACGCAAGTAGGGAAATGATTCTTCCGAGGCTCGAGGAAGTTGTAAATAGGTACTAGTACCTGCAGCTGCCAGAGGGAGCTCTAATCTCAGGGGAGCTGGCAGAACTGAGGATTTCTTTTGAGAGCCCTCCCAGAAGGTGGTGAACTTGCTGCTGGGCTGATATAACATTTCAGAATTTTGATCTTTTCAGTGTGGCATATATGGAACAAACTCGTTTTTTTTTGTTGTTGTTTTTTTTTTTTTTTTTACTTTTCACTAGACAGGTAACTCTCTTTTTAAAAAAATAATTTTTCATTAGGAGAATTTTTTTTTTAAGTGACATCTTAAATTGCAAGGGTGTCCATTAAACATCACAATTAAACATACCAGAGTAGAAATCATGTTGTCAAAATGCCCACTTAACCCACCCAATCATCTCAAACCCACCTTTTGCTGAACTTCTATGAATTTAACCCTATTTTTTTCTTTTTTTAAACAAGAGAAAGTAGACAGATTCATGTTGGTAAACGCTAACAGTCCATATTCACATAGAGTCTCAGAGCCCAATATACTACAAAGTGCAAGTGAAAGTGAAGTCGCTCAGTCGTGTCTGACTCTTGCGACTCCATGGACTGTAGCCTACCAGGCTACTCCCTCCATGGGATTCTCCAGGCAAGAATACTGATCAAATGAAAACCTGAATTAGCCTTTTGACTAAAAATATACTTAATCTTATATATTATATTCATACGTAAAACGTCTCTAACAATAAGAGAAACTATGTCCTTAACAGTTCTCTAAGTGGACAAATGAATAACTCATTTAATCCTCACAACACTTTATATTGTGGGTAATATTATTATGTATATATTACAGACGAGGAATGTGCAAAGCAGAGATTATATATGTTGCTGAGTTCAGTTCAGTCACTCAGTCATGTCCAATTCTTGGCGACCCCATGAATCGCAGCACACCAGGCCTCCCTGTCCATCACCAACTCCTGGAATTCACTCAAACTCACGTCCATCCAGTCGGTGATGCCATACATCCATCTCATCCTCTGTTGTCCTCTTCTCCTCCTGCCCCCAATCCCTCCCAGCATCAGAGTCTTTTCCAATGAGTCCACTCTTTGCATGAGGTGGCCAAGGTACTAGAGTTTCAGCTTCAGCATCATTCCTTCCAAAGAACACCCAGGACTGATCTCCCTTAGGATGGACTGGTTGGACCTCCTTGCAGTCCAAGGGACTCTCAAGAGTCTTCTCCAACACCACAGTTCAAAAGCATCAATTCTTTGGTGCTCAGCTTTCTTCACAGTCCAACTCTCACATCCATACATGACCCCTGGAAAAACCATAGCCTTGACTAGATGGACCTTAGTCGGCAAAGTAATGTCTCTGCTTTTGAATATGCTGTCTAGGTTGGTCATAACTTTTCTTCCAAGGAGTAAGTGTATTTTAATTTCATGGCTGCAGTCACCATCTGCAGTGATTTTGGAGCCCCCCAAAAATAAAGTCTGACACTGTTTCCCCATCTATTTCCCATGAAGTGATGGGACCAGAGGCCATGATCTTTGTTTTCTGAATGTTGAGCTTTAAGCCAACTTTTTTACTCTCCTCTTTCACTTTCATCAAGAGGCTTTTTAGTTCCTCTTCACTTTCTGCTGTAAAGGTGGTGTCATCTGCATATCTGAGATTATTGATATTTCTCCCGGCAATCTTGATTCCAGCTTGTTCAGGTCTACATAAATTGTAAATTCTAGAGGTGGGTTGAAATCCAGGCTTTGTGGCTCCAGATTTTATGCCACTATTCTCTGCCACAACCAATAGGGATTTCAAAACATTGCAACAGCATATTCCAAAAGACCATTATGAGGAAGGAATTAAAGGAATTTGAAGGAATTAAAATTTCTTTATGTGTAAATTTCAAATTGTTTTACCTGTTCTAAACCACCTGACCTACCTCTTGAGAAATCTGTATGCAGGTCAGGAAGCAACAGTTAGAACTGGACATGGAACAAAAGACTGGTTCCAAATAGGAAAAGGAGTACATCAAGGCTGTATATTGTCACCCTGATTATTTAACTTATATGCAGAGTACATCGTGAGAAACGCTGGACTGGAAGAAACACAAAGCTGGAATCAAGATTGCTGGGAGAAATATCAATAACCTCAGATATGCAGATGACACCACCCTTATGGCAGAAAGTGAAGAGGAACTAAAAAGCCTCTTGATGAAAGTGAAAGAGGAGAGTGAAAAAGTTGGCTTAAA
>SJYT01011358.1:13783-27617 GCA_006410635.1 Cephalophus harveyi
CTTATTTGTACTAATTTTAACTTTGGGAACAGCCTAGTTTATTCTTTTATATTTGATTTGATGGAATTACCCATCTTAATCCATGCATCAGACTTCTTGTTTATCTGAAGTAAGTAACACTTTCAAATTGATTTATATACGTCTTAATTTTTGTATATGCTTCCATGCCAAGTATAAATTTCACAACATACTTATTATTTATTTGGCTACACTGTGCAGCTTGTGGGATCTCACTTAGTTCCTCAACCAGGGATTGAATCCGGGCCACAGCAGTGAAAACATGGAATCCTAACCACTAGACCACCGGGGAACTCCTGACAAAAGCATACTTCTTAAAAATAAATTTTTAAAACTTGTTTAAATTTTCTTTCAGTAGCTATCCTTTTAATATTGCTACAGTGCATATTTTAAGTTATTTGAGTTGAAACCTATCTTCATGCAACTAAAGTTTAGCAACTTACAAAGCTATTCCATGCTGTAATTTTAAGAATTCTAGGAATATTCTTCTTTTCTTGCCTACTCTTGATATTTACATTTCTTAAATTGTGGGAATGTAAGTTGGTGTAGCCACTGTGGAAAACAGTATGGAGGTTCCTCAAAAACTAAAAATAGAATTATCATATGACCCAGCAATCCCACTTCTGGGAATATATTCAGACAAAGCTGTAATTCAAAAAGATACATGCATTCCTGTGTTTATAGCAGCACTAGTCACAATAGCCGGAGAAGGCAATGGCATCCCACTCCAGTGCTCTTGCCTGGAGACTCCCATGGACGGAGGAGCCTGGTGGGCTGCAGTCATGGTGCTGTCTCTTATACACATCTAGATGTGTATAAGAGACAGGGCCTGGCGTGCTGCGATTCATGGGGTCGCAAAGAGTCGGACACGACTGAGCGACTGAACTGAACTGAACTGAGGTTTACATGGGAGAAGGCAATGGCATCCCACTCCAGTACTCTTGCCTGGAGACTCCCATGGACGGAGGAGCCTGGTGGGCTGCAGTCCATGGGGTCGCTGAGTCAGACACGACTGAGCGACTTCACTTTCGCTTTTCACTTTCATGCATTGGAGAAGGAAATGGCAACCCACTCCAGTGTTCTTGCCTGGAGAATTCCAGGGATGGCGGAGCCCAATGGGCTGCCGTCTCTGGGGTCGCACAGAGTCGGACACGACTGAAGCGACTTAGCAGCAGCAGGTTTACATGTGGATGAGGAGGAAAAAATAACTTTTTAAACACATAGCTTTATTAAATAAAAGTTTATATTGTACCCCTTGCCTGTCTTCTTGTGATCTTCTCTCCTGTTGTACTGCCCCAGTTAAGGGGAGTAGTAAGATGTTGATATTGTCTATGTATTGACATCTAGAGTCAGAAGATATGGAAGAATCACTTCTTCTAAGAATAGTCCCTCATGGGGTTCTCTGTGGGGACTGAGGAAGAAAAGGGTGTAAACCAGATACCAAGCCACATCAATTGAGGTGCATGTTACACTAAAATTCTATACTGGAAGGAATGGTTTGATTTTGCTTCCTTAAAGCAAAGTATGTTTTATAAATGAATAATGAATCTACTTCATTATATTTGGGAACAGAGATTCTGAAGTGTCTAGCTTTTTTTTTTTTTTTTTATCTGAAAACACCTAAAGAGTAGCCTGTTAGAAACATTTGAAATTCCTTTGCTTTGTAACCAAAAAAGCACTCACCATCTCTGTACTATAATTCATAGAAAATACCTCCATACCCCATCTGTCTTCAGAATCAAAAACAGTAAAAAAAAAAAAAAAAATCTCTGCTTGAATCTATTGGCCAGAATACCACATTTTCACTCTGAATTCCATGACAATTGATTTAAAAATTATGTTTAACGCATTAACCTTTGGTGATAGAATTTTATGTTTGAGGGGCTCAGTGACCACATGGTCACATTTGTATATATTTTTATAGTAAAAAATAGACAAAATTCTTAGCCAAAGTCTTCCTTTATAGGATGGTGAAGGAATACTTCAATTTTTCTGAATTTCTTTTATCCCTTTTATGTCAGATCCGAGTCTAGAGTGGAAACTAATTCTGTTCATTCGCCCCTGTGGAATCCAGGCTACCTCTGAAGAGCTTCCTGGGAGTTCATTAAAATGTCTAAGCTTGAAAACACAATTAGGGGTCATTTTTCTATTTTTAAAGATTTTAACTAAAAGAAAAGTGAAGGAGCTATTCAAAGTTATTGATTATTATGCATATTATTGGTAGGGAGTCCAATCTGATTCACTTGTAACCCCATAATTTATCTATGATCCTCTCAGTTTTCTTCCTTTGAATTCATTTTAATAATGTAAACAAACATAATGCCAAGAATAGATAAATCAAAACTTTCAAAAAATACCATCTTTCTCAAGTCTCCAAGGCTCTGAAATTACTATTCTATTTCATTCAGATTTATTTGTTTTTATTCTTTTCCAATCTATAATCTTTCATTTTAAAAAGCATAAGCCTTAATGATCTGAAAGTATGCATCATTCTGATGATGGGGGCATCCAAGGAGAGCAGTTATGATCTTCTTAGTTTTTAACACACTTCATATTCATAGTGATGACTCAAGCTTCACAGGATAAAATAAAAATTTCTTTATGCAAAATATTTAAAGTTTCCAACAGATCATTTTTGCTTCAGGATTAGTGCATTTACTGATGAAGTGACTAATCCCTAAGATCCATAAAACAATAATATATAGTTGAGCTTATGAATACTCATTCTAGGAAAAAATTACCTCTCTTGACAGTTACATTTTATGAATCACCTTTGGCCCTCCATTCTATGTAAACATGTTCACAAATGAAATACACCAAACTTGAACATGGCCTATAAATAAGTATGAAAAATCCCAACAAGGAAAATTTCAAATGTGCTAAGTGTTAACTATTCAAGAATGTTTGGAGATTCAAGGATCATATTGCCACTAAAGTAGGAAACATTATTAGTTTGGATAATATGTCAAATATGAAAATGTTGAAGGCATTGGAATTGTTTAACCTAGGAAAGAGACAATTAGACATACTTGTTTAAATACTTGAAAAACTTCTCTTTCAATCAGGTTAGATAAGGTTACAGGAAGTGTACCTGTACAATAGCACTAGCTTGAAAGCAGTAACTACCAACCAATCTCAGGTAAGTGGTAGTTCTCACTACAGTGTCCTCTTTTGGTAACCCAAGATGATCAATTTTCCATCATGTGCAGTGTTGCTAGGCATCACAATCAGGGATACAAAACATGGCACAGGAGATAGCACCTCTTCATGGTATCTCCCCAGATAGTTTATACCCTCTGAAATCTCTCGTATTTTATTACACAAAGCCACAGGATCCTATTTTATTTAAAGGACATACGGAATTGTATTCCTACAATGTACCCAGAAAGAGGAGAGTCAGAAATGTTTGTTTTTTTTTTTTTTAAAGAAAAAAAAAGACACATTAACTACCACAACTTCCATGCAGAAAATCGATACCACCTCACTCTCTATTAGACAGGCAAGTTGGTGTATTTATCGGTATAATACTCCCAAGAGTGGATGCAGATTCTTATACCTTCCATTATGCATATAACAAAGATAGGTAATATACATTCTAATTAAGTATTCTATAAGCAGGTAATATTTAATTCAAAGGTAAAAATTATATTACAATTATACCCAGAGATATCTTCTTCCTTATGTCAATCAGCCTACTCTCCCGCCTTATAAAAGTAACCATATTAATTACTATATGGTTCTGGAGATTTTAATATTAGTTCAAATATTTATTCTTAAATATCCTTCTCTAATAGAAATTAAAATTCACAAAAGCATATTATAATATGTGTGTGATTAAACCAATCATTTAAATGCCCTTTGGTACAGATAAGATTTATATAATACAAACATTCTTAAATGTGCCCTGTAATGGTGTCAGCATGTCTCCCAGGAAATCATTGATATGAAGAGAGCATATTTAGAAGGATGATATTGAGTTCACTAATAGTAAAAACTGTAAGTGAATCAATTTTTTGTACTTCATTAGTCACAATTTCTAAAGATTAAGATGCACCAGTATCTTGTAACTTGAGATACTGATTTGAGATATTAAAAGCATAGAGAGTATATATCTTCATAATTAATCCTAAGAAGCATCTTGAATTCTGATGATAGTTCTGTCTATAACTTAAGCAAAACATGTATGCATTCCTCAGAGGTCAATAAGAAAGATTTCCAAAACCATGACCTATACCTGACAAACAATGGGAGCTCTTATGCTTTTCTTGTGGTTTATAGCTTAATAGTCTAGAGAATAGATCTGTGAACAGACTGCCTCTATTCATATTCCAAACTAGCCTCTTAGGAGAAATTTGTCAATCCCTGTGATATAGACTGTTTGTATACCCCAGTTCTTAGGTTGAAGCCCAGTCACCAACATGATGGTATGGGAGGGTTATAAGGTCATGAGGACAGAACCCTTATAAGTGGAATTAGTGACTGGCGAGAGCTTTACTGTCTTTTCACCATATGAGAAGACCATTGTCTAGGAACCAGGACATTTCTGTACTCAGAAGTGAATCAGCTTATGCCTTGATCTTGCATTCCCATCCTCCAGAGACATGAGAATTTCTGTTGCTGATGAGCCAAATAATCTATTTCATCTTGTTATAGTAGCACCAACAGACTAAGATGCCAGGCAGATACTTAACCCTTGTAAATCTAGGTTTTTGTTATCTCCAAGATGAAGAATAACTGTATTATCATAATTCATACTTTTTTGTGATCACTCAGTAATTTAAAAGTAGGTAGTGTTATAGATATGTGCCTTAACTTTTTAATTTCTCAGAATAAAATTTGATAATTTCTCCAGTTGTATACTGTCATTCTCTAGTTCTGTGTGTTACCTTTTTCTATGATACTTGTTAGAAATTCTCATATGCTACCTTCTTTGAGTAACTATTACTAAAATGTGGCACCACACATCACTGTGACCCAGTGTTAGTCTGAGCTGAGTGTTGCCTCTTGCAGGACCTTTAAGGGCTTATGAGGAAAAACAAAAAGGTTAATAGTTATAGTTGGCAAAAATAAAAGAACATGCTTGAAAGATGACAACACACTCCTAATAATCCATATTCTGAGACTTCATATCTCCTCTGACTCCTCCTTCACTACTGTGGTTAAGTACAATCTGTCACCTTTGTTTCCCTTCCAACATTGCCCTCTTTATGCTGGGAAAGATTAAAGGCAAAAGGAGAGTGTGGTAGAGGATTAAATGGTTAGATAGCATCAACTTAATGGACATGAATTTGAGCAAATTCCAAGAGATACTGAAGGATAGGAAAGCCTGGCGTGCTGCAGTCCATGGGGTCACAATTAGTCGGATATGACTTAGCAACTGAACAATTCCCCTTTAAATTTATTAACATTTGCTGTTCTCAGCTCCTTTATAAATAATTTTAAGCCATATCTATTCTGAGTCTGGACTCAGATTAACTTTCCATTTTTTCCTCCTCACACTAATCCCCAACATAAATATTGCTTCAACCCAACTGTTTCATAAACTCCTCAAAAATGATTTGAATTTCCTATTTTTGTGCCTTTCAACCTATGATCTCTAAAAGATATTTCCAGTTTCAGACAGAACCTTGGTTATTTTTAAGCTATAAATTAAAATGCCATTTAAAAGCCTCATCCATTAGCCCTTACCAAGTTTTCTTCTTTCTTTAATTGCAATACATGTTAACTCTAGCAAATGTTTAACAATTAGAGATTTTAAGCTGATTACTAAATTGATATTCTTAAGATATATTTGACAGTCTTGCCATCTGTATTTCTGATACCTTATTTTATCCCTACAGTTCCTAATGTTTTTCATAAATAAATATTTTGGAATAGTCAATCTTTCATTTATTCTGGAATGAAGATTTTTCTCTGAATAGATACACTGGGTGCACAAATGTACACCTGTGTGTGCCTGTGTTTATGTACGTGTATGGGCATGTGCATATAAGAGGCTGATTCAAAAGAATGCACACATTATCCAAAGCATTTTCATTTGTTCTTCCAGACAAGTGCAAATGGGAGATTCATGGCCAAGTAAATATGCTCAATCATATATTCCATGTGTTGGATGCAGAAAGTGAAGTGCAGAAGCACATTAGATCTGATTTTGGTGTATAACTCTATTATCTCACATTTGACCTTTTGAAATGGCTTAGCATGGAGTGAATAATGAGCACACATTAGGGCACTTTGGGAACTGTTCATCCCTGTGCTTTATATACTTAGCTTGAATGTTTTTTAGACTTTCAGTTCCAGATCTAAATGATCATCATTATCTCTTAAGAAGGTTAATTTACAAAATTCTCAATCCCTGCATTAGGGATTACTGAATCATTGTCAGTAGCCTCTGGAATCAGCATTTCTGGAATGCTATCCAGGTGATCCTTTGGGAATCTTTGTTTCTAAAGATACAAAAGTTCTACAGGCAAACATGAGACAGTCATAAATATTTTTGCTGCTAAGGGTAGGCTGCACGCTTGTCACTGAATATGTAAGCATTATTATATTTGGGTTTTTTCTCACTAATCCTTAGTCAGTTTCAAATTATAGGATCTTGCAGAATATCATAAATTCCCATGTCTTAAGTATCATATCCAATATAAAAATATACTTCAGAAACAATGCGGAAATATAAATGCATTTCAGAAATATTTGTGCATGTTACATTTAACAAGTACAATATTGACAGTTTGGGACCTTTTCTAATTTTTTACATTTATACTTGAGATACTATGTTATACAAGCAGATGTACAGCATTGGAAATGCCTATCAAAAAAACAAAATCAAGCAAAACAATGCACATCCTAAAAGTTGAGAGTTATGTTTTATTTGGATACCTTACTGAGGACTATAGCCTGGGAATTAGTCACTCTGATTATTTTTAGAAACTATTCCAAAGAAGCAAGGTTGGATTCAGAGTATAGAGAAGATTTTGCTTGGAAAAAAGAAAAAAAAAAAATGATATGCAGGTGAACATCAAAGTGAAAGTGAAAGTCGCTCAGTCGTGTCCGACTCTTTGCTAACCCATGGACTGTATAGTCCATGGAATTCTCCAGGCCAGAATACTGGAGTGAGTAGCTGTTTCCTTCTCCAGGGGATCTTCCCAACCTAGGGATTGAATGCAGGTCTCCCGCATTGTGGTCAGATTCTTTACCAGCTGAGCCACAAGGGAAGCCATCAAAAGGTAACTGCTAATCACACACAGAAAAAGAGATCTCACATAAATGACTATAGTGCTTTTCTACATATGGGAAGATGCAAGACTCTGGGCTTATTCCTTAGATAAGCAGCTTGACTATCTAGGGCCAGGATTCTGTTTTTCTCTATCCTGAATTCCCCTCAGGGTTTACCATCAGGAGTGGCTGCTGAAGCTGATGGCTTGATGGAAGATAACATTCTTTGTTTACTGGACTTGCAGGCAATTTTTTTATTTTTTCTGTTTACAGAGGGATAGCCTGGGCTAAAACTCAGTAAACTTGGAATAAGCCCTTGTTAAATGAATACATGGAGGTCCACAGTTAGCATTTTTCTAGACATGACTGAGTGACTGAACTGAACTGAAGGTAATACCGAAAGAAAGAGAAAGAGATAGAGAGAGAGAGAGAGAGAGTGTCTGTGTGTGTGTAAAATGAAGAGAACTCCTCTGTCTATAAACAGGTTCACTTTAAGTCAAAATTCCATCTGTGCATGGTGATGGCAGAAGTGAAATCTCCTTGAGAGTTTTCTAACTGACATTTCTGCAGAAACTCAGTTTAAAGCTGTGGAATGTGAAATGAAGTAAAACAATCTTACCAAGATCACAACTTTATTTTAGTGGGCTTGCTGTAGGAGAGAGAATACTCTGTAGAAACTCTGAAGTTTAAGCAGAGGCCTCGAGTGTCACACAATGCTTGTCAGTGAAGATTTTCATGAACACATAAGGTAGTTGATCTGTAACTGCAATTCTAATATCCAAACTGTATGGTCAGGCCACTCTATGTTGTGGTTCTCTTGCTCTCTGTATGTCCCCCGCTAGACGAGAGCCTGCTTCACTTAAACCTTCTCACATGACTGACCTTCCTATGTACTTTCCCTGGGCCCTAGCTAGTGATCGGTCTTATCAAAGCAGTGTTGAGGGGTGTGCCCCTCTGCTAATTTTCCTAGTAACCAATGAGCCAACCAGATATCAATTCCCCCATAACTGGCAATATCCTCTTTGCTCAGGGTGGGGAGACTGCAGCCTCATTTTGCCTGCCTTCTGCTCTACATGATGGGGTGTCACTCCAGGACATTTCAAGACATGTAAGGTCCACCTTATACACTGTGTCTGTCACTGACTCCAGGCTTTCTTAGGACTTGAGTATGGGCTTTGTGACCCTGGTAGATGCTGCCCAACACAAATTTTATATGTGCCTTTCAGTGCTCTGAGGTCTAGTGTATCTCTTTTGCATTTCTCAACTAAACTGAAGATTATCCTTAGTGTAGGTAAATACCCATGGAATGAAAGACAGTCACTAATATACAGTTGCTAGAGAAATTTTCCTCTACCATTATAATTTTTCTTTCTGTTCTAAGAAAGAAATTGACATAAGCTAGATTGGCAACCTACTCCAGTGCACTTGCCTGGAGAATCCCAGGGACGGGGGAGCCTGGTGGGCTGCCGTCTATGAGGTCGCACAGAGTCGGACACAACTGAAGCGACTTAGTAGCAGCAGATTGACAGGAGAAAACCAAACAAATTTTAATAACATGTAGACATGGGAGAGATAAAATTGCCAACTGGAGATCAAATTGCCAACATCCATTGGCTCAAAAAAAAGCAAGGGAATTAAAGAAAAACATCTACTTCTGCTTCATTGACTATGCTAAAGCCTTTGGTTGTGTGGATCACAACAAACTGTGGGAAATTCTTAAAGAGATCAGAATGCAAGACCACCTTAACAATTTCCTGAGAGGCCTGTGTGCAATAGTTAGAACTAGACATGGAACAACAGACTGGTTCAAAATTGAGAAAAGAGTAGGTCAAGGGTGTATATTGTCATCCTGCTTATTTAACTTATATGCAGAGTACATCATGTGAAATGTTGGGCTAGATTAAGCACAAGCTGTAATCAAGATTGCAGGGAGAAATAACAATAATCTCAGATGCAGATGACACCACTTTAATGGCAGAAAGCAAGGAGGAACTAAAGAGCCTCTTGATGAAGGTATAAGAAGACAGTGAAAAAGCTGGCTTAAAACTCAACATTCAAAAAATGAATATCATTTTTAAAAAATGAGTATCATGACATCTGGTCCCATCACTTCATGCCAAATAAAAGGGGAAACATTGGAAATAGTGACAAACTATTTCGTGGGTTCCAAAGTCACTGCAGACAGTGACTGCAGCCATGAAATTAAAAGATGCTTGCTCCTTGAAAGAAAAGCTATGACAGGTTTAGACAGCATATTAAAAAGCAGAGACATCACTTTGCTGACAAAGGTGCATATGTACAGTCAAAGTAATGGCTTTCCAGTAGTCATGTATGGATGTGAGAGTTGGACCATAAAGAAGACTCAGTGCTGAAGAATTGATGCTTTTGAACTGTGGTGTTGGAGAAGACTCTTGAGAGTCCCTTGGACTGGAAGGAGATCCAAACAGTCCATTCTAAAGAAAATCAGTCCTGCATATTCATTGGAAGGACTGATGCTAAAGCTGAAGTTCCAATACTTTGGCCACTTATTTCAAAAAGCTGACTCACTGGGAAAAACCCTGATGCTGGGAAAGATTGAGGGCAGGATGAGAAAGGGGAGACAAAGGATGAAATTGTTAAATGGCATCATTGACTAAATGGACATGAGTTTGAGGAAACTCTAGGAGATAGTGAAGGACAGGGAAGCCTGACATACTAGTGAGGTAGAAATTACTAGGCAGTCAGTGTAGAACTCTGAGACCTCAGTCTTGTTTTTAGTAAACATCCCACTCCATTGTCCGGAATTCCTGGAATGTGTCTTTAGTCTGATAAATTATCAGCACTCAGATCCAGGGAAGGGCAGTAACTAACTTCTGTCCCATATGCCTGAGGGAAAACCAACCAGTGGTCATTAATCTTAAGCCCATACATCTAGACCATGGTAAAATGGCTGGTTGGCCAGTGGGGTGGCAGCTGCTACAAAAATGTGGTGACTTAATCCCAGGATCAAGAGAAGCCATAAAGATTTAAGTATCTTGACCTTTAAATTTATTGGTTAGAAATAATGTGATTTAAAGAAGGATATAAAAACTGCTATAAGTTCCACCTTGAGGGACTTACAGTTTCCTTACCCCCTCTCAGTATCTATGTTGAGAGCTTTGTACTTTCCTCTTCTTTAAAAAAATCCTATTCACTTGCTACCATAGTGCTTATGTGTTCATGGATTCCATTCTTCACCTCTGCAGACAAGAACTCGGATTCCCATCTCACTACAATCCATGGAGTTGCAAAGAGTCAGACACAACTGAGTGACTGAACAACAACAATACAGGGGAGAGAACAGGAAAACTGAGTAACTCACTAAAGTGACTGAAGACTTCACTGTAATTAGCATTTTCAGCTAAAGAATAAAGAGGATATTGGAGATAATGTTTTGAGACTTCAAAAGAGGGAGGAAATTCACATAGAGATGGAATGAAAGTATTTGAGTAAACAAATATTTACTGGGCCATGTAGAGACAAAGGATTACAGTGTAAACTAATTTCTACTTCTGCTGAGTTCCCCTCACTGTGAGTAGTCCTTATTCTTTACAGATATTTCTGGTGATAGCTGTAATCAGGGAGTTCTTTATTTAACAAAGTATTTTAGGCTGATAAGGGGAAAGTCAAAGTTTCTTCCTAGATCTTTTGGACCTAGGTTGTTTTCCTAGCACATGTAGGCTTTCCATGTTGTGCTAGTGGTAAAAAATCTGTTGCTAATGCAATAGATGTATGAGATGTAGGTTCAGTCCCTGGGTCAGGAAGATCCCCTGAAGGAGGGCATGGCAACCCATTCCAGTATTCTTGCCTGGAGAATCCCATGGACAGAGAAGCCTGGTGGGCTCTGGTCCATAGGGTTGAGAAGAGACATTTGTGTTGACGACATTAGAATCATAATTCTGACACTAGAGTCATAGGTCTGGTTATGACAGTGTGAGTAACTCCAAGGCAAATAACCGTTATTCCCATTTTAAAAAGTAGATCCAGGATGCCTATGTGTTGAAATTATTATTGAAGCAGTTTGCCTGTAATTATTACTTTGACAGATTTGCTAGGTTTAAAGAATCTGCTGTCAAGTTCAGAACAACAGGGGGTGGAATAATAAGTGATATTTATAAAGAGAACCAATAGGATCTCTTTGATGATTTATTTACTTCTAGAAAAACTATGAAAGATGCTCTAAGGTGGCATATTAAGTTCTTAACTTTTATTCTGAGTTAAGTTTATTTAAGTTCCTTATAAAACAAAATATTAAGAAAAAACAAATTGAACTGAAGAACTGCTCTTCTGAGAAATTAAATACATATATTTACTTTGTTTTGAAAAAGTGGTCTTCATAAAAGTGGAACTTTGTGATTTTTTTTGCAATTCTCTACAAATAAATAGTACTTGTAAGTTGTACTATATGCCAATGTTCTGAGTGTTTTACACATATTAACTTTAATTCTTACATATATTAACTTTAAATCTATCAGGTAGGGCCTTACTACTTCCATTTTACAGATATAGAAGCTCAGGAAATGTTATGGGTGCTGGTCAAGATCACATAATTTGAAATGGAATATTTGCCATATCAATAAACAAGGGTATCACAGTCATCAGCTATTGTGGTCTTCCAAATGTGAACCCAGAGGATGCCCAGAAAGAACAAAGCCTGCGATCTGGCAGTTATCAGGCTGCCACCACTCCCTATGGTGAGCAAGAAGCTAAGGATGTGAAAAATCAATGCAGGATTCTGGCTCCAGATAGCTGAAATGTATATGAAAGGAATGATTTCGGTGAGCCCAGACTCTTGCATCTTCTCATACACAGAAAAGCACTAAATTCCTTAATTTGAGATATCTGGTTTTCCTTAATTAACAATAAGCTCAGACTATCTGCCCCTTGTTGCAAACTTCTATATAACCTGATTCCTCCCCACCTCTTCAAAACAGTTCTTTAAGAGTCACTTGAAATGCTGTGAGATGCTGTCTCCTGGTCTTGAAGTCATAAAAATTCTGACAGAATAAAACAGATTCTCAACTTTTAGGTTGTGATTATTATTTTAGTTAATAGTAGTAAGGGATGGAGTGTGAGCTGAATCAGACTTATGGATAGTATCTGAGTGGCATGGTGTCATGAAAGGCTTGAAATGCTTAAGCACATGGATTCTGGGGCACAGACTGCCTGGGATCAACTACTGTAATACCTCAAAGGAGTCTAAGATATTTAATGTAAAATATCTTTTAATATTTTTTAAATCCTTTAAAATACTACTTATTTATTTGGCTGTACCAGGTCTTGGCTGTGGCATGTAAGACAGGATCATTAACTGAGGATGGTGTGATCTAGTTCCCTGACCAGGAATCGAATCCAGGCTCCTGCATTGGGAGCACAGAGTATTAATCACTGGATCACCAGTAAAGTCCCTTAAAATATCCTTTTAAAATCATCTTAAGCATCATGATTAGGTTTATCAGCTTTTTAATATTACATAGCCAATAAATTTTAGAAGTAGGGAGAGAAAATAGGTGCTCTAAGTTCTAATAAAACATTTCATATCCTTGATGCATATGTGGCATCAGACTTGACTTTCAAACCAATTATAGGTGAGGGTTTGGTCTAACCGTCTGCTGGGTCACCACAAACATTTAACCAATATCCACATTGTAAAAAGCTAAGTATTAATCATTTTCACTGTACCATTATGAAATTCAAAGATAATAGTTTTCTCAGATTGGCCTGGTATAAATACATGCAATCCCTTAAATAGGGAGAACCTACATTTCTACTCCTTTTTAACAAATTAATATAGTTAAGTTTGAAGTCTTAAAACAAATATTTATGAAAATAAATGATAATTATCCCAGAATAGAAAATGGGATAATTTTATCTTCAATAACAGCAGGTTCTCAAAAAATTAAGAGTTGAATTATTATATGCTCCAGTAACTCCACTTCTGGGTATATACCAAAAAAATTGAAATCAAGGACTAAGATAGCTAGCTATACACCCATTTTCATAGTAACATTATTAACAGTAGCCAAAAGGTAGAAACGGTATATTGTCCATTGACAGATAAATGTGCTGTGCATATACAATGGAATACTTTTCAGCCTTAAAAGGAATGAAATTCTGACATATGTTACAACATGGGTTAACTGTGAAGACAATTATGTTGAATAAAATAAGCTATGCATATAGGTACAAATGTAATGTTGCTTATAAGTTTACACAAAAGTTTAAAAAAAATTATTCCAATAGCATCTGGTATCTTGACATTTCTATCTTTATATATATATATAAAATATATATATTTTTAATTTGCAATGTCTTTCCACATGTTATCAACCTAAACATGGCTTTTGTCCCAAATTAACAGTGTGGATTGAGTGGCTTCCTGAGTTTTTATATTCTTTCCTTTGATAGGGAGGCTCCAATTCTAACAGGGTTTTTGAGTTAAGAATATGTCCTACACATGAATTTATAGAATATTACTGTCAGAATTGACTTCAAAATTTAAGGTAACCATATTTACATTTTTCTTCCTTGCTTCCTCCCACTACATAGTTTAATATCATGTAAAAAAAAAAAAAAAAAA
>SJYT01011358.1:28431-44553 GCA_006410635.1 Cephalophus harveyi
TCCACAGTTTATTGTGATCCACACAGTCAAAGGCTTTGGCATAGTCAATAAAGCAGAAATAGATGTTTTTCTGGAACTCTCTTGCTTTTTCCATGATCCAGCAGATGTTGGCAATTTGATCTCTGGCTCCTCTTGCCATTTGCCACCCAAAAATGTCTCTTTGACATGCAGACAAAAAAAATGGTGACTGTCATTTCAGTGAAAGAAAGAAGTTGCCTAGCGTTCCTATAAGCAAAGAATGTTGCTCTCCATCTGTCCAACAGTCACTGCATTCACCTTTGATGACATTCCCTGAAGGGAATTCAGGATGGAGGAAAACATCATATTGGCCCTACATAGTTAAGATGTTCATCTAAGAAATGAGTTCAATAAATCCAGACTCTTGTACTTTCCTATATGTAGAATAGCACTAAAATCATTAAATTGAGATATCTTTTCATTAAATTGAGTAATCTTTTAAGATTACTGGTTAGCAGTAATCTTTTGATATTCAACTACACATTTATTTTTGATTATGCATTTTCAGCAAAAGCTCCTAACTTCTCCCTGACCCCTTTGCAACAGTTTCTCAGAGCTATCTGAGAGGCTGTCTCCAAGGCTGCAGTCCTCGGTAAGTTTCCTGAATAAAATATAAACTTGCACTTTTACGTTGTGTGTTTTTCTTCAGTCAACAGGAATGTGGCTTACTTCACACTGAAAATAAGATCCAAAAGTGAGAAATTTGTACCTCCTCCTTAGGTGCTTAAAGAACTTAGATGGAGAGCCTATTCCAGAATAGAGCTCTCACCAGAGATATCTGCCGTGAATAGGGGCTCGGCATGGTGGGGGTAATGTGGCTTACAGATGAGAGTCCACTCTGCCCCATCGTCTCAACAAGGCACAACAAACATATGTTTATCAATAATTTGCTTTTCCATCTCCATGTGAATTTCATCGCTCCCATTTAAAAAGTCCAAAACCACTACCCTCAACATCCTCCTGTCTTTAGCTAAAAAAGTGAAAAGTGAAAGTGAAGTTGCTCATTCATGTCCGACTCTTTGCAACCCTGTGGACTGTAGCCTGCCAGGCTCCTGCGTCCATGGGATTCTCCAGGTGAGAATACTGGAGTGGGTTGCCATTTCCTTCTCCAGGGGATATTCCCGACCCAGGGTTAGAACCCAGGTCTCCCGCATTGCAGGCAGACGCTTTAACCTATGAGCCAGCAGGAAAGCCTCTTTAGCTGAGGAAGGTATTTAAGATGAGGACTCTGGACATTTTCTTTAGTTACTCATTTTTTCTAGATCTCGCCCATATGTATACATGTTATTAAACTTTGATTTTTGATTTTCTCCTGTTAATCTGACTCACATCAACTTAATTCTGCAATCTACCTAGGAAAACATAGGAAAGTAAAATAAAATGCCTTCCTCCCCAACAATTGGTATATATGAACACAAAGAGGAACAGAACTGTTTTATATTTATATAGAGAAGATTAAATGCTATAAATGACCTATAGAACACAAAAACAAATTAAGTAAAAATAACAAGCTACTTTCACATACATAAGTAGGAGATAATTAACCCCACTCATCCAAAAATATAAACCTAAATATCAGAGGAAGACTAGGATGTAGGATATAATATTGACTCATTGTATTTTTATGGAATAAATATGAATCTTTATGCATTTTCTTAAATCTGAGCAAAACCCATAGTGGTATTGATTGAATAGGCAGAGAAAACACTAAGGTCACTACTCTTTCCAGGGGAGACTTGGCCTCAATATAATAGTAAATTCTATTTATTTCTGCAGTCATCTCAAAATCAGTAGAAGTTAGCATTTTAATGAGGAGTATTGAGGTCATCTTTGCAAACTAGGGCTTGCTCTGATTGCTTGCATGTCCTCATCACAAATGCTTTAACATTAGGGGTGAAAACCCTCTAGTCATCTTAATTTTCTTTCACTTCTTTTAGCAAACAGACTGCTTGCAGAGTGAAAATAAGACATTTATCATGTTATGAACTCCATCAGCATAATTAGTTACATTGTAGTCTGGTACATTATAATAAGGTTTTAGGGCCTGTAGAATTACAATAAGGAGTAGAGCTGGAACCCATGCCTTTTCTTAAACAGCACATTTGAAGAACACAAAATCTCCTATTGTCTTTTCCAACAAATACTCAGGTCATTCTCTTGTATTTCTCTGTACTCTGAGTAGACTATTTTCTATTAGAAAGAGGGTGGGTGAGGTGTGTATGAATACCACTGCATGTTAGACAGCCAAACTATCCTAACATAAAACACCACACTTAAGTATTTGTTATAGGATTGTTACTTTAAGACACATGCGGCTTTTTAGTATGCTAGCAATTAAGAGGGTGTTTTATTCCCTTTTTGGAGCTTGCTCTAGATGATCTATCCTTTTTCTTTTGTTTTGTTTACATCCCGAGGCTTACTAAGAAATTATGCCTCATATTTTAAACACATTTCCTTTGCCATGAAGCAAGCCTCTGAAGGGATATACTTTGTGCATTATAGTTAATCACATTTTTATAATAGATACTATCTTACATTATACAGATTAAAAACACTGCAATTTAAAAAAGACAATTACATATAAAATCTTGCCACAGACTTTGTGTTTCATTCTTTCTTGCCCAGTTTTATAGTGCCTGTTCAAAGCAAGGATCTTAGAAATGGATGACTTGGTTTTACTGTCTATTTAGTAGTCATAACACAGTATTAAAAACATAAAAAGCATAAGCTAAAGATGTATATGATAAATTATGAGTGCATGTGAACTTTTTTCCTAAACATTCAGAAATATAGAAATCAATTGGTAGAAACTGTTTAATTTATTTTTGCTATATTAGTGTCTAAAAAGAAAATGATGACATTTAGATACCCTATACTAAGTCTCAACTGCCTCACAACTTTATATGATCTTAGATATAATATGGGCATTAAAGTTATTACATTTCTGTTAGTATATGGGCATTAAGTGTATTAATGGTCAAAATGAAATGAGGGAAGGGGGCAGGGAGAAATCTTTAAAAGAATGGCATAGCCCTTGAGGACAGACATAAACTGGCCAGAACCAATGAGATCCAAGATGAAAGATTCAACTTCCAGTGGACCTTGAGCCTTATTGTAGTACATTAGCATATGCTAAATGACACACCCTGTAGGCATTATGACAATTTGGAGGTTAACCATAAAAGACCAAAATATGGGCATGGCCTAATTCTGAGAAAACTCTGCCCCTTCCCCCAAAGGTTGGAATAATCCTCTCATCCATTAGCCTATGGAATTACCCAGCCCATTAAAACTAATCATCCCATATTTTGGTGCCTCTTACTTTCTGAGATGGCCCACATACTGTCTGTGGAGTGTGTTTCTCCTCAAGCCATTATTGCCTTTTGAGATGGATTGTGTTCTGTCTGTAGAATGTGTATCTCTCTAAATAAATTCACTTCTTACCTATCATTTTGTGTCTTACTGAATTATTTCTGTAAGGAGACATCAAGATTCTAAAATTAGGTCCTGCTGGTGTGTGATCTTTATTAAAAGAGAGTGAATTTAAATCCCAGTCTGGGTTTTGGCAGGGTTCAAGTCGGCCCATGGGTTCAAGTCCCAGTCTAAATGGTGTGGTTTCAGCACTGTGAAACTCAGTCTTGGATTTGCTTTGGGGTTTTATATTATTTATGTAAACACTTTTAATCTTTCATATATGTATTAGACAAATGTGATGACATAGGTAAGTGACTAGCATTTAAAACTGATACTATTCATATTTGAGATTCTACTCTATTTTATCAGCATTGATTCTCATCCCTTCTGCCTTAAAATATCTCACGAAATGCTCTGAACATAAAGAGGCCTTAAATGAATATCTATTCAATACAGTTGGTTTGAAAAGTTATTATTTTAAAACCTTATACATCATCCTTTCTTCCTAGACATATTTAGCCATGCAACACCTTCAGTTATATTAGGAGCAGACGGAAAAAAAAGTAAAGAAATCAAGAGACAAGTTTTATAGAAAAGAGTTAACTCTGAATAAAGACAGAGGTTACTGATCAAAAGTGAAATTCCTAACCTGACCCAAGCCCACTGTTTTCATAGCACAAAGACCTGAAAAGAGAGAATAAACAGTTGATAAATACTGCTGTTATTTGGTACCTGAGTACCTGAGGTCTTTTATATACTCTTTCCCCACATGACAGGCAGAGCAACTGTAACAAAGTTACAACTTTAGGAAGGGAATATGGAAGCACAGAATCAGAAACACTGAAGTGGGAAAGGAATCAAAGTCTTCTAATCCAAATTCCTCATTGTTACAATGGTAAAGTGAAGCCAGAGAGTTTGACTTGCAAAAAATGAGACCAAAACACTAACATTCAATGTACTCTTCTTTTCTCTTTTATTCTCATTTCAATTTTTGAATTTATTGGGTTGGCCAAAAAGTTGGTTCATGTTTTCTGTAAGATAGCATGAAAAACACGAACAAACTTTTCCTAACCCAATACTGCTTTTATCAAAAAACACTTTCCAGCATTTCCTTCCCAAGGATGGTTTACTGAAGGATCCAGCTGAAAATAATTTGCACACAAAATACCATACCCCGAAAAGTGCATGCTTTCTTTTACCTTAGATTTCCGCAGGCATGAGCCATGAACACCATCTGAAGATAAAAAGATTTGAGACTACTACCTTTTATATGCTGTGCATGTACCTACAAAGTAGATGTGCTAAATTTTGTTACTAAACACTGATGCCTGCTTAATCTTCAACTTACATGTTTCCAGGTGTAAAATTTTAAGATATCTGTGAACTTAAATCAATTAATGATCATCTATTAAAAGGCAATTCAATTTTTGTGTATAAGTAAACTCAAATTTGTTTTTTGGCTTCTAGGTTTGCATTGCTTTTTATGAGATATAAAGGGGTAATACTTTAAAAAATATCATGAATATAGTAGTTAAATATTGTTAAACAGAATTTTTTTTTACAATTTATGTTTTAATAGATCTTAATTGCTTGAATAAAAACAAAGGAGAGTTCATATGTAGTGACCAAAGAGTCCCCATGCTGCAACAAAAGACCTGGCATGGCCAAATAATAAATAATTTAAAAAGAAAAACACCCAAAGGAAATTGTAACCGAGTAAGACACTAGGCGGTTTTGCCAGGACACACTCCACCCCCATTTCTTCTGTCTTAGCTCCTCTCTAAACTACCTAAATAATAGTATCTGAAACAAATTTCCTGAGTGGTTTTTATCAAATGGAAGAAATTAACTACTTGATGACCATAAGCACCGTAGCCCAAGTATTGGTAACATTAACCCCTTGACACTGGCCTATTTACTTCATCATCCACCAGCATTAAGTATTATTTTATATAAAAATATAATTGAAGTTGTCACAGAAGAGATGCTTTCTCCAAATTATACAGAATCTAATTGGAAAACAAAAGTAAAAGCCAGCTTCCCTCTTTTTGTGTGCATTGTTCTTATTACATTTGTTGCCTCATTGCACCTCATCTACTTGACAATGAAATGAGCAATTTTATAGTTTTTAGTATCTCCAGGTTTTTTTCATATTACCATAAAGTAGAATCTTGAGTACAACAAAAGGCAGAGCCAAATGACATTTACATGTATGAATGACTAATATTCTTCAGCAATAACAGGACTATCCTCTTAGCCATGCAGGGGTCTCAAACAATCCCTTTACCCACACTGTTCATACTGTTTTTTCTCTCAATTATACCACCAGCACCAACTGAATTAGTTCCCACCTTTCCATTCCTATTGCTTTCATTTTACACATAGTACTCTTCTGTACCAGAACCTGAGCCTCTGCAGTGAGAATTCATGAGATGTATCAAGAAATATAAATATATACAGCATCAAAAGCTGTGAACAAATACAGTTAGATTCTACTTACATGAGAAACCTAGGCTAGTCAAATTCAGAGTCAGAAAGTAAACTGGTAGATGCTGGGGGCCTGGGGTGGAGGCATACAGATGGAGAGGGGCAAATGGGGACTTGGTGTTGAATGAGGACAGTTTCAGTTTGGAAGGTGAAAAGCTTGGGAGATGGATGATGGTGAGAGTTGCACAATAATGTGCATGTATTTAGTGCCATTGAACCATACAGTTAAAAATGGTTAAAATAGTATGTTTTCTATTGTGTGACTTTCACCACAATTAATAAACACTTAGAGGCATAAATAACTGAAATATGTTAGAAATGCATTCTGTAAGGTCAATGTGTGTAGTGTCACGTAAGTGTGCATCTGCTAAGCTGAACTAGCTTCTCATTAGTTTTAAAGCATCCAGATGTGTCCAGATAAGTACCACCTGTGCCCTGAATAAGACCAAAGCAGAAAAAGACTTGGAGGGCATCAACTATTTTTGTAACAAGAACATGTCTTCCATGAAATCCAGCTGCTATGTCATAAAATTAGCAAACTGTGGCAACATGTAGTCATATTCTAACCAGTAGTTTATATAAATAATGAAACTATGACATATGCAGATAAACAAAGAGAATCCGTTTGTAACAAGCTTCAGATTTTTCTTCTTTGGGCCAATTTTTCTCCCTTTAGTGAGCCCTACATACAATTGAGAACTGAGTTTGTTTGTAGTTATTGAGCATGCAATAATAAGACATGGTAGCTACTTTGAGGGTAGGAGAGATGGAGAGTATACACATGAACAGTCATAATGCAATGTAAGATATACTGTGCTGGAGCTACACAACAAGACATAACTGTGGCTAACTGATCTCATCTTGTGGAAGATGACAGAAAAAGACACCATTCATTGATAAACATGGAAAGATCAACTCAGGATCATCATTAACCAGCACTGTTACTTTACTAACAACACAATGCAGTCATAGTGAAATATGCTAAGATGTAAAAATAAATAAATAAAATGTATGCTACAAATTGTTCTGTATTTAAAGTATGGCCTTTTTGAAAACAGAGGAATTCATCATGCTTGGATATATAGAAAGAAGAGAGATATGGAAAGCAAGGATGAGCTACTGAAAGAATACATTATCATTGACAGTGAAATATCATTGTAGGTTAATGTTATGGAATATCACAAAGTTATTAGAAAAATATATTGTTATAAAGAGAACACAAAAAACGGTTAGGGATATTGAAAGTAATTGGCAGGAACTTTCCTGGTGGTCCAGTGGCTGAGACTTCCTGCTCCCAATGCAGGGGTCCTGGATTCAATCTGGTCAGGGAACTAGATGTCATATGCCTCAGTTAAAAGATAAAAGATCCCAAGTGCTTCAACTAAGACCCAGGGCATCTAAACACATATGTAAATATTTTAAAAATGAAAATAAATGGAGTAGGGGTCTATAGGAAAAGTTTAAATTAAATGTGAGGATGAGAAAGAAGAACTGCTATGGCAACTTTTGGAATAATTGTTAGGCTTGTGGTACTGCAGTCATGTGGAAGAAAGTATTATCCAGATAGGCCTCCAAATTGTTTCAGTTGAATATATGATAGTGACCATGAAAGAGTTAATGTAAAATAGAGGATGGTCACTTCAGTCATGTCCAACTATTTGCAACCCCATGGACTGCAGCCCACTAGGCTCCTCTGTCCATGGGATTCTCCAGGCAAGAATACTGGATTGGGTTGTTGTTTCCTTCTCCAAAATAGAGGATAGGAAGATAATTATAAGATTAATTTTGGAAATTACAGGTGAAACATTAGAGTACAAGAAAGAGCATGCAAGCTGATTGGGAATGCATGTAAGATAAGAATATTAGAATATGAATAAAGCAGCTTATGGTATTGAAGCAGAGCAAGACCCTATGGTCCTTACCCCCCCATATCCTCTGCCTGCCATTTGTCAGTGAAAAAATTTAACCAAAGAATAAGTTTAACCCAAGAAGTGAGAAAATGCAGAAGCAAAGGAAAACAACCAAAGGAGACCAAATAGTAGTCTAGTCATTAAGAAGAGTCAAGGACATTTAGTTTCTTCTCAGGGTCTATTGATAATATTCTGAGCTGTATCTTGTGAGCTCTCTTATAGACACTGAAAGCCCACCAGGTGGAAGAAGTTAACTACAGGATGACCAGACTGTAACCCTGACATAACCGGCCACAATTCTGAGAACAGGCTTCAAGGAAACGGGAACAAATGGACCTTGAAACTGAACACTAACTGTATCTAAAACAATCAAGATGATGCTGGTCAGACCACTGATGACTAATTTCAGGATGACTATCAGAGCTGACTGCTTTTTCTGCATGTAGCCCCCTCCCTCTGTCTATAAAAGCTCTTACTCCCTGATTATCGGCTGTCTCTTATACACATCTCTTACTGAATTATTTCTGTAAAGGTGCGGGGTGGGGGTTGAGGTGGGGTGGGGTGGGAAGAGTTAGCCTTTGGACAGGCACATACCATTCCCTACTTCCACACCAGGTGCCAGTATCAAAAATAAAGCAAGCTTTCCTTTCCTGCAACCTGGCCTCTTTAATGGCTTTTAAGCAACAAGCAGTTGGATCCTGCTTTTGGTTATAATATGTCATATTGACATGGCTGTGGGAGATAAGTAGAGGGAAAGTATAAAGTTAAAAGCAGAACATACTTAAAACTGCAGAAGACGGGGGTAGAGTGGGGGAGACAGAGAGTAAGTGAGAGAAAGAACTCATTTTTCAAACATTTTGGAAAAATATTAGATTTACAGAAAAATCACAAAGACATTAGAGATTTTCCATAAACTCTGTACTCAGATTCTTCTAATATGAACATCTTATACAGCCACATGGATTTCTCATTACTTCAGTAACAAGTTACCACAAAATTAGCGACTCAAACCAACACAAATTTATCAACTTACAGTTTGGGAGGTCAGAAGTTCAAAATGGGTCTCAAGTTGTCTGCAGTGCCGTATCTTTTCTGGAGGCTCCAGGAGAGAATGTTTATTTGCCTTGTCCAGCTTCTCAAGGGCATTGGCGTCCCTTCCTTTTATCTTCAAAGACAGCAATAGCCAGTCAAATGTTGTGGCCCAGGATAGGCAGCCCCAAATATGCCTTAATGGCATACTGATAATTTTGAATTAAAGTTTCCTAAAAAACAACTTAGGAAGCAATTCAAGCTAATGCAGGAGGCAGATTCTGACCCTCCTTTCTGTCTCTCTCTAAGCTGTTTTAATCTTTTACCTCAAGCCCAAATGCTGTTTAGTCTTGACTGTGTACCCAAAAACCTAACTCACAAGAGTAGTGGGGAGAAAGTTCCCCTGCCTACCATGGATCTTGATCATTCTGCCTAACTTGATACTGAGCCTCCTGCCCTCCTTCTTCTTCGTATTTAAGGGACCTGTAATTACACTGGCTCCACCTGGTTAACTGAGGTCACTCCCCCTAATTTAAAGTCACTCTATTAGCAAACCTCATACCATCTGCTGCCATAATTCTCCTTTGCCACCTAACATCATGTATTCATTCACAGGTTCCAGAGATTAGAATGCAGACAGCTTTGGGAAGAGGGCCATTATTCTGCTTACCATCATAACTATGGTTTTTTTGGCCAAAATGAAAAGTATAGTGATATAGACATATTATTATTAACTAGCATCCAGAATCTATTTGCATTTCACCAGTGTTTCTACTATTTTTCACAACATTATTTTTATATATAATAGGTAAACCAGAATAGTAACGTGCTCAAAAATGTCTGGTTTGAAAGTGTGTAAAATGAGCGCCAGGTCATAGGTTTCGCCATTCACAAGTCTCATCTGATATCCTAAATGCGATATATAACAGCCACAATGATGTTCATAATGTCCTAGGAACATACACAAAATATCTATCAATATTCTCCTATTTTAAGACATAAAAAATTTAGATAATACATTTTCTTGGAATTTTCCTTTTACTGTTCAAACTGTTGCTGCCCAAAGGATCCAATTCTCATCATTTTTACTCTTCCATTCAGATTATGTTTTGTCTGGATTACTCAACAGCTACCTAACAAGTCTTCTTACTTCTGTTATTTTCCATCACAATACATATTCCACATAACAGTTCATGACACCTTCTTAAAGTGTCATGTTACTATTATGCCCTGAAACTCCAAAAGTTTTTTTCAAACTAACAATAAAATTCCAGAGAAGGAAATGGCAACCCACTCCAGTGTTCTTGCCTGGAGAATCCCAGGGACGGGGGAGCCTGGTGGGCTGCCATCTATGGGATTGCACAGAGTCGGACATGACTGAGGTGACTTAGCAACCTAAACTAAAAGTCTGAACGTGGTCTATCTCGTGTTCCAGACCTCACCTTCTGTCACCATTCTTCTAGTTTATTCTGTCCTCACTGTTTCTACCTAATATTTCTTCTCCTTTAAATAATTTTCCTATAAATATGTGCAGGCTTGCTCTATTATTCCTTTCAGATCTCTGTTGCCTTTTTTATAAGATGTTCAAAAAGAAATCTAAAATAAGAAGTCCTATAAACATACCAGTCCTCTCTCTTTGTCACTTCTTTGATATATCATTTAGCACTATTTGCATATTAGCTTTAAATATTAAAATAAAGCTAAAATAAATTGCATACAATGAATATAACAGTATTTCCAATTATTATTCACATGGTTTCTAGGTGTCAAGCATTAACCTAAGCATTTCAGATTAAACAATTTGCTCCCAACAACTATCTGAGCTAATTAGCATAAGTATCTTTATTCTACAGTTGAGAAAACTAAGACACAAGTGAATAGGTAACTTGCCTGAGGACAGCATGACCTTATAGAAGCAAAACAAAGCATCCAACCCTATTGGCAGCTTCTGAATCACATGATGCTTACCACAATGACATGCTATCTCTTAGGCAGGCATAAAAAAAGAAAAAAAAAACAATTTTAAAAACTTAAAAAATATATTTCAAATCAATTTTGTCTTTACTTATTTCCATCAAAAGATCTGGACCATTAAAAGTTAGGATATTTCTAAACACCATCCTAATTCCTTTTAACAGCTGAAACTGCTTTATCCAATTACTTTTACCCAATTCCGGCCCTTTAAATTTTATTCTCTTGATTATTGTATGTAAAAAATAGTCTGAGAGCGTCTCATGTGTCTTTCTAGATCTAATTTTCTACTGACTATGTCTAATACAGGCAGTTTGTCTGTTCTCCATTTCTTTTGTCTTTCTCTTGAGTCTGTCACATGCTTAATCAAATGCACTGCTTTCATTTTGCAACTCTTCTTACATGCCTTAACTGAATTCTCCAATCTGAAAGGAATGTTTTGTAGGTCCTTATTGCATTGAATAGTTGAGTAGTGGGTGCCTGGCAATCCAAGAGCCTATCTGAAGACATTCTCATACACAAGGGTCAATGCTCTTCTGAAATATTTGCTGCCTTTTGAAGTTTCAAAACTGAATAAGACATATATCAACAGCAAGAGCCGACTTTTAAGACAACAAAAAATATTTGATTGCCTAGTAATATAAAACCAGAACATCCTATTCATATGCATGTGTGCTAAGTTGCTTCAGTTGTGTGAGACTCTTTGTAACCCTTTGGACTGTAGCCCGCCAGGCTCCTTTGTCCATGAAATTCTCCAGGCAAGAATGATGAAGTGGTTTGCTATGCCCTCCTCCAGGGGATCTTCCCTATCCAGGAATCGAACCTGTGTCTTCTGCATTGGCAAGTGGGTTGTTTACCACTAGAGCCATTTGGGAAGCCCATTCTATTAGTATAGGTAAGAGTATTTTTTTCTAGCATGCCCTGGTTCAGTTCCTTGAGTTCCCTTTACCCTTTGGTGCACACTTGGGAGATTGGCTCACACAGGCACCCATTGCTAAATCTAACCATCCATTTATTAAAGTACCACCAATTCGTATCTAGTCCCATCTCCTTCAGCAGTTGCATTTAAATTTGTCACATCTTGTTGAATATATCCTGCAAGATGGTGCATAAGTGGAAACAGCAATAATCTTACAAACATAGACTCTTGTGACTCTTTGATATAGTTTTCATTTCTCTAAATTCTTATCTCTGAAGGAATTAAACCTCTAATAAATTTGTTTAAATAGTTCCAAAAAAGCACTAATTTTAAAAAATTCCAGAAGAGCACATACTTTGTCTAGGATAGGCAGGAAAAAGTTCAGTTTACTGAATGCATGTGCTGGCAGAAATGATGGTTAATTTAATGACCTGTACTATAACAGTATAAAAACTAAATTATAGACTGCTTTGGAAAGGTGTTTAAAAAATCCATGCAGGATTTAGAGAAAAAACAAATATAATGCAGGTTACAGGTTTCAAGTATCTATTTTGATTTTCTCAAAGGAAATAATTATTTTCACTCAGACCTACAGTGTATGGTGCTTATTGGCTTGAATTTATTCCCTTAGTGACAAGATAATTCTTTTATTCATTAAACTGAAGAGTTCTTAGCACTTAATATTCAAGCTCATAATTCCTACAAGCATTCTGCTTCAGTAATATTAGATTTCTTGACACTATCAGACAGGCTTTGCTAACGTAGCATCAAAATACATTACATGGCACGTGGTTCATTTTAAGGAGGTTTTTTTATATTTGAAAGACACCTTACCTCCTGATGTGATAAAATGTATCATAATATTACTATAAAATATCTCAAATGGGAAATATATTTCTTGACACTTAGAAAAAAAACCTTTTTTTTTTTTCCCCTCTCAAACTCATTTTATGTGGCCAGCTATATTCAAGTACTGTTTCAGGAAGATTCAGTATGGCAGCTCACCAAGGCCACTATAAATAAGTGCTGGGGGAAAATCATCACAAAACCTCTCTAGAGTCTAGCTGGCCAAATGAGAGATAACTCAACAAAAATATGGCTCTATAGATATCTTTGCCATGCCCATTTATCTCAGTACTCTTTCCCCTTATAGAAGCCACATCTGTTCTACAGGTGCTTCCATTAAGCTCATTTCCTTTGTATTGACAAAGGAGTCTTGGAAACAATAGTATTTAAGTTAGATTTGGATTATCTTCCCAAACAGAATTTATGACTATGTCTGGGTTATAAAGTGAAATGTTTAGTCCATTTTACCTTCCTTTCAAGTATGAATTAAACACACAAATGCAAATAAAACTAGAGAGGAAATTGGCACTGTATTGGCAAAAGAAGCAGAGGAGCCATGCAGCAGAATTTTGAGGAATTTCTCCTAGGTAGGGTATAGCTATGGGCTTCACTGGTGGCTCAACTGGTAAAGAATCTGCCTGCAATGCAGGAGACTCAGGTTCAATCCTGGGTTAGGAAAATCCCCTGGAGAAAGAAATGGCTACCCACTCCAGTATTCTTGCATGGGAAATCCCATGGACAGAGGAGTTTGGTGGGCTACAGTCCATGAGGTCGCAGAAGAGTCAGACACGACTTAATTACTTAATAAGAACAACAACATGGTATATAGCTACTACTAAATTAAGGAAAAAGTCAATGGACCATCCACTACCCATAAATAGAAAGAGCTTGCTTGGGAACTGAATAGAAGATGTCCACTCCAAACACTTTGTTAGTCAAGTTCTAACTCCAAGGGTGAAGGATCAGGACCAAAGGTATAGAATATACCATCACCCCTGAAATAATCAGTGGTACCACCTCTTTCTGACCTATATTTGAACTAGCTATGCACACCAGACAAAAAGCTAGAAACAAAGATAACTAATTCCACCATAGAAAAATGAGGACACTGACCTACTGCATTCTCAGTTACCACTATTGTTGTTTGCTGTTTGCTTACTAAGTCCTATCTGACTCTTTTACAACCCTGTGGACTGTACCCCACCGGTCTCCTCTTGGGATTCTCCAGGCAAGAATACTGGAGTGGGTTGCCATTTCCTTCTCCAGGGGATCTTCCCAAACTAGGGACTGAATCTGTGTCTCCTGCATCAGCAGGTGGATTCATTAACATCTCAATATTTTTAATATGAGATAAAATTTACTGAGATAATCAAAGCCAGTTTTCGTTTTTTTTTTTTTTTTTTACTGAACCTAATTACTGTCTTGACACTCCATTTAAAATGGGTTAATCATATCTGTTCAAGTAAACTCATCAATTTGGAAAAAAAGCAAAATAAAACTTGGTCAACTGAGATTCACGCGCTTCATGTTATCTTACCCTGGTTGAACATAAGGGTCATCGAGGCAGAGAGACTATATTTCTAGGAAACTCAGCTGTCCTGGTAGGCAGGGCCAGACTTTGAGTAGATTAAAATGTCAATTGTGTATCCAACTATGGTGCCTTGAGATGTTTCACTGCACTTTACTTGCAGATGTAGTAAACTGTCCCCAACAAATCTGTGTTCCTACTAGTTCTCCACTTGTAGAACCCAGGAGAGTGACCATATATCCTGGTTTTGTTGGGATAGTAAACGCCTTTTGCACCAGCTTGATCACTAATACTTGCTGTTGTTTAGTTACTATGTCATATCGGACTCTTTTAAGACTCCATGGACTGTAGCCCATTAGACTCCTCTATCCATGGGATCTCCCAGGCAAGAATTTTGGAGTTTGTTGCCATTTCCTTCTGCAGGGCATATTCCCAAACCAGACACTGAACCTGTGTCTCCAGCATTGTCAAGAGTATTCTTTACCACTGAGCCACCAGAGAAGCCCAATTACTAACAGTACTTCTGATTTATCTGAAAGCACCTTAGCTTGGTTGGCAAATTATATTGCCATCTTAGATCTTGGCCACTTTCTGCTACAGAGTCCCCTCATTACAACTTTGTGACTACTATAGAACAATTGTTCCTCTCCTCAGAGCAATTTTCCTCCTCTTCAGTATTACTGGGACATTCAGTTATTCAGCTCAGCCATAGTGATACTGACTGAATTCTTTCTCAGCTTTCCAGCAGGGAAAGGTGTACAGTTTGATGTGTCTGTGTCCCTGGCTTCTCAAATTGTTGGTACCTATCACATGGCTTAAATGTTAAATATGACATTGAGGGCCAGGAAGCAGAGTGACTTCATAAAAGCCCTAACCACTTTTAAATCTTGATTTATTTTCTAATTTATCTTTCAGACCTCTTAAATTATCTAGTCTATTGATGATAGTGCCTGGGTGATGGGAGGAATGAAAATTATGATCAATTACATTTTCAAAATTATATCCTACCAAAATTTGCTTTACAACTTCAAAGGAGAAAAATTTATCCTTCTAGTTATGTTTCTTGAAAATTCTATGGGGGCAATATTATGTAATCCAACGGGGAAGCAAAAATCTAAGTATGATTTATATGAAAGTGAAAGTGAAGTCGCTCAGTCGTGTCCAACTCTCAGCGACCCCATGGACTGTAGCCTATCAGGTCCTCTGTCCATGGGATTTTCCAGGCAAGAGTGCTGGAGTGGCTTGCCATTTGTTTCTCTAGGATGATCTATATGGTCTGCATTAAATGAGACAAACTCTTCCGGCCTCAGTACCTATTTCTTATGGCCACTGACTATAACCCTGTATCTCAGTTTCATAAAGGCTTCTAAAATGTTGGGGTGGGGTAACAAAGATATAAATATGTGTGTGTGTGTGTGTATGTGTGTGTGTGTGTATACACATATTTCAATCAAAATGTAATAGCCTCTGTGTGACCTAAGGCATTATGAATAATGAACCCTAACATTAAGGATTTAGATCAAGTTAAATCTTGATATACAGCAAAAGTAAATTTTATTCTGTGGGAATGAATATAGGAAAAGCATCAGATACATGCAATAATACAAAAGTTTTTGAGAAAGGAACTGTCAGGTATCACACAACATCTTTTTATATAAACAGTTGTATCAACTCATAACACATTTAGATTAAAATTGAAGATTAAAATATTTTATATAAAATTATTGGTGTAAATAATATATTATCTGAACTCAGGAGAGAGTGTATAGATATAAAAATAGATGTGTATAAGAGACAGGAATATACCATCACCCCTGAAATAATCAGTGGTACCACCTCTTTCTGACCTATATTTGAACTAGCTATGCACACCAGACAAAAAGCTAGAAACAAAGATAACTAATTCCACCATAGAAAAATGAGGACACTGACCTACTGCATTCTCAGTTACCACTATTGTTGTTTGCTGTTTGCTTACTAAGTCCTATCTGACTCTTTTA